>OY757253.1:15353398-15447993 GCA_963584085.1 Pyrausta aurata | reverse complement strand
CGATTTCAATAGACCAGAACATCATGCTAGGCAGGGACTCGATGAAGAGCGAAGTTGACAGACGAATACAGCTGGGATGGGGAGCTTTCGGAAAACTCGCAGACGTCTTCAAGTCTAAAATCCCGCAAACATTGAAAACACGCGTGTATAACCAATGCGTTCTTCCAGTGATGACGTATGCTTGTGAGACGTGGACGACAGTTAGTGTCGGGATCCTCCACCGCCTGAAAGTAGCGCAACGGGCAATGGAACGTGCAATGCTTGGCGTCTCTCTAAGGGACAGGATACGAAATGCGGTCATTCGCCAACGCACCCGATTCACCGACATAGGTACCCGTGTTGCTCGACTAAAATGGCAATGGGCCGGACATGTATCCCGAAGAGACGACAACAGGTGGTCGTACAAAACCCTTGGCTGGAGACCTCGCACGGGAAGCAGAAGTGCCGGCAGACCACCTGCCCGATGGTCGGACGACATTATAAAGACGGCAGGGCCGACCTGGACCAGAATCGCCGCATCAAGAGCATCTTGGAGAGCCATGCAAGAGGCATATGTTCAGCAGTGGACTCTTGGATGCTGAGAAGAAGAAGAAGAAGACCCATAGGGCCTCTGACTAGGCTTAACGACTAATATCAATCAATATTAGCCTGGACCAACTGCTTAACGTGCCTTCCGAAGCACGAAGAGGAATGGTCCCCCATCCAAACACGACCGTGCCGTAAGTTGCTTAGCTTCGGTAGCACTACCAAAGAGCTGCCACCGCTGCGCTACGCTCACCTCTCTCTACCAAAGCGCTGCCAGTCTGCCACCACTGCGCTACGAGCACCTCACATTTTTATTATAATAATACTAAACAGTACTCACCTTAATGTGCAGAAAGTCTCGCACGTCGAAGGAGATGGCGCTGCCGTGCACCGGCGAGTCGTCGTCGAGCGTGCCATCGTAGGACACGTTGGTGCGCACCGCGAACGCGACCGGCTTCGACTGGAATAAGAAGCATTCCTCATAGTCATTACCACAGTCTGAAGTAAACGAATTGTATTTTTTTTACATGCCTCGATGAGTTCAATCATCTGATTTCTGCGGCATCGAACATCCTTTTAAATAAGTAGCTATTTATTTAATCAATAGAAAACATATTTGTATATTTTTAAGTTTTGTTTAAAAATTGTTCTAAATACACGAAAAAACGAATTTTACCCTTTTATCGAGCGCAACCTGGTGTTCAACAGCTATAACCGTGTCGAGACTTCCAAGCCAGAGGCTGATTGTTCGATGCCACATCCAAAACAAGTCGAGAGCGATTCTTACACTAAAGACCACATATATTATGGCTATCATGTTGAGACTTTAACTTAGTTATTATAAGTTACGGTAAAATCCTTGAGAAGGGCTCGTTCTGGTTCCCCTGACCGAGTACAGAGTTACAACTCTAGGATTACACGGTTATGTGTCTCAAACATTTAATGTACATTATGCAGTAAAAAATAACCAAAGTTTTTCATATAAACAATATTCTTCACCCTCTCAAAGGTACGGTATGGTGCCGTGGTGAGATTATGTTAATATTGCACAAGTTATATTTTATTAACCTTACCTACAGGATGCCCGGACATCTATTGCAGAACTCCAAATTCTTGTTAATAACTACACTTGAATCCGAGAATGATCGCGAATCATATCAGTTATGATAAATACAATTTCTAAACTTATGTTTTTTGCCCGACGCCGTTCCGTCCGTGGTAATAGATTCACTGGAAACATGCGATTTCTCTTCTCCGAATGTGGGGTTGAAATTTTCTTCCACCCGCATATTGTTTATTATTCGCGCACCGTCACAAACTACACAGACCGTGTCCCTATTCTGATAGCCGCCCGATAGGTCCGTATTCTGGCAATAACTCGATTTGTGAACTATTCCATGGTTCGTCATTTTAATCACTTTTTTCCGCGGATTTCATGCCGCGGACAATTCAACATTATCATTTAGTTGAAATCAATCCCTTCACGCACAAGTCCGCACAACTCATTTGCTATTTATAGAAATTGTCTGAATGTTGTAAGTTCTGAAGTTATATACTATGGGCCGGTTTGGTTAAAAACTCGAGTCTTCTTCTTTTCGAGTCTTTGGCAATTAAACTTTCTGCGCCCAAAAAGTGGCAACATCAATGGCCTTCTGGTTGGCGTTGTAGAGGGGTGCACGAAAGAAGCCTCCCCGCGGCGCACCCTGGAAGCAGCTAGTCACCGTAACGGAGTGGCTAGGCTGACTGATTCTCTCACTACAATGGCAAATCTCCAAAAAACTCGAGTGTGATTTGATTAATCGTTTCGTTACCATTGGTTGATTTTTTTTTGCAACTGCGTGTTGAATATTTACGACTGTGTATAAAAAACAAAAGAAACCTGAATCTTTTGAAAGAATGACAGTGGCCATTAATGACGGTATTTGTTGTTCAAATAACGCGCAAACGTAATTATTCAAACAATAGTAATGAAAAGACTGTTAAGTTGCCTTTTGACCGCGGGATATAGGTAATATATTAATATGATATGATATATTTTATATCCCGAGATATATCTTTCACCCGCTCACACTGTAAGATATGTATATATTTTCTTAGTTTTTTAAGGGATAGTCTACTGCCTCGGGGGGTGGAAAGGCGTGCGGAGGGCGGAAAATATATCTTTGACGAATCGCTCCAAATCATATTTTTTTATTTTATTTTTATTTAGTTTACCAGCAATCGATACACTGTTCATTGCAAATATAGTACCTACATACAAACTATCTGCTTCTAAGTGTACAATTTTTTTAAGGTAAACACAACATGCAAAATTTGTTAATGACAAGAATTTAGTCTTAGGTACTAAACACAATAAATTAAGTAAATATAAATATAGTCTTAGTGTAAACAATAAACTTGTAGAACAGACTAATCAAAGTTAATTTTTCGGACCTGGTTCCTAAACTTATGCAAAGATACGCCAAAGGCATCAACATCTCTTTTGTATTTGTTGTATAATCTGCACATTCTAGGGATTCGGGCTATTGGCGCCTAACACAGTTTTCCTAAAAGGTGAGCTAAGAATATCAATAGGGTGTCTCGGATATTTGTAGGGAATTTTAAAGTAAATTTTTGATAGAATGTCAGGACTATCAATTAAGCCATTAAGAATTTTAAATAGAAATGTAAGGTCAAAAGAATTCCTACGACTTTCTAAAGATTTGAATTTGAAGTATGCTAATCTTTTTTTGTAACTTATGACTTTTTTTGAAATTCTTGCAGAGTAAGCTTAGTGACTAAGAAATATTATATCTCGGGAAATAAAATATTATATTTCTCATTGAAAATCGAGTAAATCTTGGTATATAAATAAATTATCGAGTATATCTCGGTATATTAATATATATTTCTATGTGAATAGGAACCCCTTACCATTTACTTAGTTTACTATCGATCAAGATATCTATCTATCGAAGAAGACCGGCCTTTAGAGATGCAGAGGCAGGCAAAAACATAAGATAATTATGTATATCCCGATAATTTACGAGATGCATTTATATCAATGCAACGAAAGTAATGTATAAAACTTAATTATGTAGATGCCATACCCGGGCCTTATCAAGCTGTGAGAGTGCCTGCGCTTCCTTCTCGCGGCGCAGCGCCTCTTTGTCTTCGTCCAGCGACAGCTCCGACGATGGCTGGGAGTAGTTTGAATCTGCTGAGCCCTGGAACACCAGAGAGAAACACATTAATGACACAAAATAACGAGTCGGGGGAAGGCGTTTCCTTCCTTACACGACCCTGCTTCCCGTGCGTTAATTGATTGCACGCTAAAAACCATATAGTTCATTAGCTTGTCAAAACAAGGTTTGGAATACAAGTAAGAAATATTCGTCATTATCTTACATTTAAAATCGTCACATATTTGTCAGCAATCATTTATATGAATGTCATTTTAAAATCGGTCGCTTTATTCAATATCAGACTGATAAGTTTTATCTGACGATTGAGAAATCGGCCCATAATTTACGCGAATAATTATTTATTTATTTGGTACAGAAAACATTTGACAACATGATAACTGATTACAAAGTCAACGTACGAGAAACTGGGACGTACTGGGATGTGATATCTAGCTTATTCAAAGGAGAGCATATTTTATGGAGGAGAATTAATGTGTGGTAATCAGCTCACGTATCGTAAAAGTAGCCAATACATTTTGGACCTTTTTTAGCTTAACTTATCCATTGGCAGATATAGCTTCCTATAATATTTATAGGTATCTACATGTAGCGTTCCTACCCCAAAGAAATGGAAATATAGGTCAATGTTAGTGTTTTTATTAGTTGCTGCAGCAATTGCTACAAAGCGTGTACCCAGTTTGGCATGTGCCCCAAACAGGCTTATTAAAATCGAAGGCAACCCGGTTCCGAACAGTTTTGTTGGCAAGAAGTGCCACAGCGGAGGGTAAACAAACGTTTGGAAGCACGTGAGCCTGCGCGCGCAGCCTCCGCAGCGCTCTGCATCATGCCCCGCAGCTACCCTGTATAATGTATCTTGCTTTTTTTTCTATGTCGGTTAGATTTTTGCGAGATAAACGCATTTTATTAAAGCATTTAAGATACTCTTTGAAGCATGGCAGATTATGTTTTATCGTGATGTAAACTTTTATTTACAAGATAATGATAATTTAAAATAAAATGACTTCGCTTTGTTTGAGATGTTAGATCGCTAATATAATTCTCTGTAACTATCTGTATTTCAAATTGTACGTTCACCACTCCAGTGGATGACAATTCAGAAAAAGACTATCACAGACTAGAGCCTACGAATTACTACAGTGAATTTCATGAACACCTTACGCCATCTGATAATTTTTACCGTAAAATTGAATGGTTGAACTACAAATTGAATAAGTACTGTAGATGTGGGTTAAAGCAAAAAAAAAAACCAATTTAAATACCAATATTTTTCTGTTTGAATAAACAATATTAAAGACAACAAAGTATTCAAAGAAACAATCAACATTTGGTTAAGCTTTATTTTAATGTTTTATATTGTGAACGGTCGCGTGACGGTCCCACAATTTGTATTTTAAGCAAAGTACAAAGCGACATGCGACGGCCGCTGACGTTAAACGGGGTAATAACACTTAACGGCGAACATTAACTTTATCCTCCATTCAAAAGGCTATGTTTAAGTTTCCTAGAATTCGATATCGACTCATGAATAACGCTGAACGGCATTGACCTTCTAGTTCGTTGCTAAGTCTATGGTTAATGTAAAAACACACTTATAGGCACTAACCAACGAAACGTAATTTCGTGTGACTAACCAGGACTTATAAGGGATTTATGAAACAGGACGTTAGTTTAGATAACTCTTTTAAAGTTTTTGAACTTCATGGTTCTATTTATGTACGAGTATCTGTAGTATATTCGACCCCAGAAATCAGTCTTAAGAAGGTTACAACAACTACTTAGTTTATTTCTATTAATACTAGCTAGCGATTTTGATACACAGCACACAAAAACCTATCTCAGCTACGTAGAGAAATAAATGTACTCTTATTTCCTTATAAAGACATAGTAAATTGAGCCATACTCATAAACAAGGTTTAGAAATTAAAACTAAAAATAAATATTGAATAAAATGTTACACTGTTTCGTAACAATTTCTATTCCAAGCAGCCATTGATTAAAATACGTGTCTGGTTCATGGCATCTTCTAATTAAGGATATATAAATGTTAAATGGTCAGCACTAATGGAGTAGAGATCCTTTATTGCCACTAAAGGGTACATTATTTATTATGTAATATGAAGATATGACGTAAGATCCTATTCTTATGTATGAGATGTATGACGTATGTAGATGTCCTCTATATCCTTTTTAGTAGGTAGGTATATTTTGCATAGATGGGGTATCAAATTGATCTTGAGATGATCATTACAAATATTTTTTAACAGATAAGATAAGATATTACAAACCTAAATTTAAATTAGTTGAGATACAGTTAGCAGATAGCCCACAATATATCCTTCATATACAAACATTAAGGTCTATTTTTAAAGCCACAAACTAAAATACTGACACCACACACCATTTTAATTATATTAGTAATTACGAAATTTAACACAAGACACAATTAGTTACTCTAGCTAGTTATTGTAATTAGTGTGAAACAACTAAATCTAAATTAACTAAAACCAAGCTCTCGTAAAAATATATAATCTAACAAAGTACTGCTTCTTATTCTTGCACACACACACACAAAAATAAAAAGTAGCAACACAACGTGCTTACCAAGGGCTTGTAGTTTGTCATTGGTCGGCGCAGGCGCGGGGTGCCGACTGCATGCAACGCGACACACAATCAGACATACGAGTACATGCCTGCATCTGATCTAGAGCCCGTAAGATTTAAAAACCCTAACACACACACGAATTCAACCTTAATCAGTCAGGTATCAAACGACACCCGGGAGTCGCATAACAATGGAATTTATATTGTGTCTCGTTTACACATACTTGACGAGTTAAACTTTTTTCAAATAAGGAAGCAATAAGATTTGTGCAGACAGTTTTACAACAGAACCCAATGCTGCTTATAGGGATATATTTGGAAAGAATGGAAAAAAGTGCTATCAATAGTTTTAGTTCAAAATTCAGCAGGGAAAAGTGGTCTGAATATAAAGTCAGTAGTAAAAGGTATGTGTAAGATAAAAATAATCATGTCAAGTATTTTCTTAAAAAGAGTTCATTAAAATATGTTTGTGTGAAAGGATTTTAGCTGATCTCAATATTTATTTTATTTGGCGAGACAGTCAAACCTAAACGAAGATTTAAAAATATATTTATTGAGGTTCTATTAGAATTCGAGATCGACATATTAGTACGGGCCTAGATCTGATGCACGGAACTAAATGCACCTAGACAGACAAAAGATTACAACATGCACATTCGTTAAAATAAAATCAAAGAAAAGTTCCATTATGTCATTACGAATCGCTAACATTGAACATTGTTTACTCTTAACACACAAATGCCTATTATTTATTGTAATAATTACGGTCTATTTCATCATAATTAACTGTAGGATGACTTTGTACTTGACTGAACCCATAAACTTGACCTACTTACTTCCACTTTCATCGCTCAAAGCGCTACAAACAAAGTTCAATGGCGGTAGACATAAAAAAAAAACAACCGACAAAAATATGTCCAATCCATTTGTCCAATATCATCGATTAACGTTAATTTGAAATTTTATGTTAGTTTTGCCACAAAAATTATAAGTCAAATTAAATTAGGGTAAAGGTACTTGTTATGAGTATGAAGAATTTAATTACTGCAACTACTGATAGTTAATCTTCTAATCCTAAAAAATCACTAAACTATTCAACTTCTAGCTTACTAAGCTCACCTTAGCCGATGGCACAAATACAAAATAACTTTGCTATGAAAGCCAACTTCGTAAGGATGGAGAAGAGCATTTTGAAAATTTAAACCAAGAACTATCAAATGTAACGGAACTGTTTTTTTTTATGCAGAGGAATCCTCGAGCAACGAGCCTTAGCTGTTGATCAAGAGGTCCGATGGAGACTGGAGTCGAGGCACCAAGGTTTAAGCGGCAGGCTGGCGGGTCGAAGTCGTGACGTCATTGCACCTCCTCCCCCCCCACCCGCTCTTGACGCCTCTGCTTTTGGGGCAATGCCAGTAGACTTGGGCACTTTTTATTGCCGTTTCGGGGTAGCTGGAGTTATTCGGGTCAGGCCTAATACGTTTTCGATGTAAAGCTTTTTTTGCTAATCATTTTGCGGCGCTGTTTTGGCCGCGGACCCGAATAGATTTTGCTGCATTGTTATTTAAATATTTGAAACGGGGTGGTTTTTATTTGGCACGAGTTATAGTGTTTGTCGGCGAGAGATATTTTTTGATTGGGCATATCCATGATAAAACCTAGGTACATAAGCGCAATCAACAAATTCTTCTAAAGGAATGTTTTTCAAATCACAACATACGTTTTAATTAACTGATAATTAAATAAGGAAAAGTGAATTGCAGAACGAGATTTCGGTACTAATGTGGTTACATGGAAAGTTGAATTAGGCTTTGAAGTTTTAAATCCTTTCTATATCATTTGTTTCTGCTTGCCACTGCGAAATCTGCTTTTTTGCGAAAATTGTGGTCGAGCAAAAACTAATGTAAATGGAAGCAAAAAGCAACTAGCTAAAGTCCGTTTTTCTTTACTAGTCGAAAATTGTAAGCAATCTTTTCATAACTTTAAGAAAAATATCAATGAAAAAAAAACCTGTTGGATTTAAAAAGATCTCAGTGTTCAACAAATTATCTATGTAGTTTTGTGTCTGTCTTCATCTCTCGACAAGCAAATAAATACTGACTGTACGTACGTACGTACGTACAATATTGAAGCTAAATGATATTACCATGGTAATAATTCGTACTTATGATAAAACTAAGCTTCGTAATAATGCGAAAATAATTGAACACGAAATTTCACACTTCATGGTCGCTCTTTGATAAATCTTAGTATATTTCCACGTCAATCTAGTGTGCTTTGCTAGCTGACGCGGGTCTATAACGGTTGTATCGGCATTTCGGCTATTTCTGAACGTTCCATTTCAAGCATTTGCCTACGAGTGCGCCGTTAAACTGTAATCGCAATATTTGCAATGCCTAGCTGGATCGCAGTAGAATTAGATGGATCGATAGAATCACTATATTGCACTCCACATACCAAAAAAGACAAGATATACAGAAGTTCGAATTCACACAATTTATGTGCAGTCTCATGTTTAGGAACTAACGATATCAATTTAACCCAAAATATTGTAGTATATTTAAAAGAATAGCGAACAATTTTGACGGATGAACCAATTTAGTTATCCGGACTTAACATGAAGTACCTAACTGTACAGACAACAACATGGAAGGCTGAATTACAGTATGCACTGGAATACAGTAGATGTAGTTTATCCCATGTTTAGGAACCGACATCGTCATACCAAAACATTGGAATATTTTTGAGAACTCTAAGAATGGATGGCGAGAGGACCAATTAGTTATCCTGACTTATGTTTGAAGAGTAACTATGTTAAGACCAGTGGTTAAGACAACAACACGGAAGATTTTCATCAAATGGCCAATGTTTTAATCAATGATTCTTTAGCACATTTTTCAAATGAAATCGAATGAATGAATCAATGAAGTATATATTTAATTTTTAGTTAGAAGATCTTCTTCCATGTTGATGAGTTTTGAGTCTCAGTTGTAGTACTAATAAACAAGCTTACTGCCCTGAACATCCATTATAATGGTTGTACGGGTATATAGCTGCGCATTTGGGATTCCCGAAACATTCACATCTGGATTCTAAAACTTATGATGATTTGTGTGTAAAAATAGTTTGTGATCGTTCGTGTGAAAGTTATATTGATTGTTAGCTATACAGCTATATATAATATGCTTTTTCTATAGATCTGATGTAGTAAGTTATAGCAGCTTTTGATTATAATCTCATTAAAAAGTGAAAGATATGAAGAAGTGACTTTTGAATCGACCAATATACCAAAACAGACGGTGAATCCACTAAAATACAATTTGCAAGAGTTATGATCACACAATGAGTGTTTGTTTACAACCAACCATTCGATGTTATGAATTTAAATGTTAAAGTTAAGTTAAGTTTAGCCTGTAAGCATCCCACTGCTGGGCAAAGGCCTTACCTCAAATGTGAGGTAGTATGAGCCATACTCCACCACGCGGGCTCAGTGCGGATTGGCGGAGGGGTGTTTGCAAGGCAAGCGACCAACCTTGTTGTCAGATTTTATCAAGCCGCCCATAGGGCCTCTGACGCATTAAATTTAAATGATAAACTTGTAAAATGACAATCCTTTATTGGCTGTAGGTAATATTAATAATTTTGTTTGTTTTCTAAATTTTAAGAGCTGTGGATTGATGTACATTAAATAAAATAATATTAATAAAAAACAATAATAATAAATATCGTGGTTCAAGAGATACTCAAATCGACCAATTTACAAATGAAGACAAAGGTAAAAATATAATGCAATAGGGATAATTCTGGAGAGAAAATACTACAAATTCTTGTCATGGATTTTCGATTAGACCTCTTAGGTATTAAAATGATCATCCACTGATATGCAACGAAAGAATGGATGCATTCAGAAAATTTACAAATTGTATCATTTGACAGCAGTATCTGTTTACGTATTCTCAAATACTTAAATTGTGTGAAGCACAACAAAAAGCTTAGGTACTATAGGTACTTTATAATCAGTTAAACAAGCTAGCTTTGAACAATGTAGTTCACCGTAAATTTCCACTACATAAGAACTGAACCATAAATAGAATAGACTATTTTTGTTCTATCCTCCCTCAAGTCTGCCTTTCCACAGATTATAAAAATAATATTTATAAACAGCGATTTTTAACAAGACTAGCGGTTGACTAGCGATGTCGGATCTCAAAATATAACAATGAATTTTAGCTTATTATTCCGATAAGCTATATTATTGTTGTAAGTTTCATCAATATCTATCCAGTAGTTTGTATGTGGAGATACATCTATCGTCACAAACTTGCATTTATAATATTAGTAGGAAGTTGTAGGTAATACGAGTAGTTGTGTACCCTAATATGGGCACGAAGGAAATAATTTAGGCGTTAATAAATTCACTCGCACAGGAGGGAATGTTTACTAAAGCTTTAATATGTAACGTATATCATATTTTCAGAGACGTAAGACTGATGCGGCATTGCCTACAAACCTCAGTGGTTTTTGTCAATATCTTATAAAATCTTATTTTATTTTAAGTTAAATATAAAATTGTGTTTTTGTTAAACTAATGGGCGGACTCATTTAATGCTCAAAAAGTGAACTTTAGTTACTACTACGTCTTTCCGAGACCTTTTTGAGTCCAAACACTGATCGCACTTAAACTTAAGTACATAATACTGCTACAAGTTTCTTAAATGTTCATAAGGATACATATAGATAGGTTTGTACCCACATCAACATTTCGCTATATATGATACAAAATCCTGCTAGTACCAAAACACTTGATGCTTCAACAGTAACAACGCAACACCATCAACATACACAAACTCCGTTGTACCCAACCCAAAATACCGATCAACAAACCTACGAGTACCAAAACACTTTACAACAACATCAAACAACAAACTGCGCGCGCACCTGCGTGAACAACTTGTTGTACCCGTGGCCCTGGTTGTTGTACCCCATCATGTTACATGGCTGCGGCCGGGGTCCGCTGTGCACCAGCGGGATCGCGTCGGGGTCGGCCGTGGTGACGGAGCGCTAATGCGCGCGGCGCGGACGGCGGTTGCGCGTCTACTCACGCCCTCGTCGTACACGGCACGCTGGGTTGCCAGGAGAGGTGATTGTTTACCCTGAGCTGGGTGGGGTGAGACATTACCTATAAGCACTGTCTTAAGGATGCTATTGACGGTGAAGCGGTTGAAGCGGATTAGTTGTTCAATCAACCACATTGAGGAATGACGTTTACGGGAAATCTTTACATTCCTTTAAGCCAATCTCATCCGAAAAAATTAATAACTTCATTTGTTTCTAACAAACTTATAATTTTTTTCGCTTTTAACGACTAGCTACTTTTATGGTTTCTGCAGGTTCGCATGTTAAGCATTTGTTATCAATCAAGTGAACATGTATTTCATATAGAACGTCATCAGATATTATATCATTAGTATATAACATAGCTCTATAAATGTGACTTTTCAGACACAAAACACAGTAATCCCGCAAAAACGGTTATGTACTCCCGACAAAGGCTCCACGTGTTTACCCCCAAATACTGGGAAATCACCACGAAATTGGTAACCCTGTCAGTGAATGAATGCGCGCGCAGCGTAGTGGCGGAGTAGCGATTGCTGACATCTGGGTCAGTGATAAGCAAGGATGCGTCAGGATCTCGTACACAATCAAAAACGTCTATCGTCTGGTCAGCGCAATGCGTAACAAAGGTTGTTTCTAAGGGAACAGTCATAATTAGACTACTTATACGGAATTCAGGCAACGACAGCAAAATTTTCAGATATTTATAATTAGCATTTGCATGCTATTAGTTCATAGCTGAAAAAGTTGAGCTTACTTTAGAATTAAGACCATATATGTATCCTTTTTCATAAGCAAATAAATGCATTTCATTTCATTTCATTTCATTTCATAGCCGATATTATTATTGCAGGGCGGGAGATTGTAGACACAATGAATTGACAAGCATATTTTGGTTACCTTTCTAATATATGCACTCTCTGTTCCTTTGCTTTCAGTGTAGGCACGATTATAGATAATATGATAGATATGAATCTGATCAGAGAGAACGGAATATTTTGATGCGTAATCGAAGCGTGAATTGCTGATTTTGGAGGTCGATTGGCTATTTTTAGCAGAGTATGTTAAACTATAACATGTTAACTATATATACCTCGTGTGTTCATAAGTTTTGAGACGAAAAAAAAGAGGCATAACTTTTTAAATAATTAACTTATATTTCTAAAATTTACAGTGAACACTAAGTAGATAATAATCAACAATAAAATATATCTATTATTCAAAATGTCCACCCTTGTTTTTAATACAGGCCCTTAGACGATTTGGCCAATCATCAATGGCGGCACGAATCTTTTCTAGCGGGATTCGCTTTGCTTCTCGAACAAGAGCTCGCTTCAGTGACTCCAAGTTTGGGTGGGACTTCTGGCAGGCCCTGAGCTCTAACTCAGTCCATAGAGAATAATCCAGCGGGTTGAGGTCGGGGCTGGAGGAGGGCCATTCGTTCGCCGCGATGAAGCCGGCACATTTTCCCTCAACCAAGCTTGGGTGGTTTTTGCTTTATGGGATGGTGCTGAGTCTTGCTGGAAAACCCAAAATTTGTTGTTAAATAAAGTATGAGATAGGGGTTTCACAACAGGCTCTAAGATGTCATTTTGATAATTCTTGGCTTTCACCTTGACGCCTTGTTGACAGAAATGGAGCGGAGTGACACCTTCATACGAAACTCCCCACCATACCATCACACTTGCCGGATGATGAGTACGCGAGACATTCCGTGCTGAAGCTGGGACATCCTTGGTACTTTTGGCATAAACTTTATTGTTTTGTCGGTTGAACTTTTCTTCGACATTAAAAAAAATTCTCATCGGTGAACAGTATCTTCCTCGCATCGTGTCTCCTAAGCAGTAATGGACAACGTTCGCGTCGCAATTTACGAAGCCGATCGTTTAAAAAGTGAACTTTTCTACGGCTATACGCCTTTACCTTAAGATCATATTTCAGTATTCTGTTGACTGAAACGCGCGAAATTTTAGTCTGCAGAGCAATTTTTTTCTGAGTGCGACATGGATTTCGGCGAAGTCGCTCTCGGATGATTTTGATGTTCGCAGGCGTCCTTACAGAGCGTGGCCGACCACTCCTTTGGCGATCTTGCAAGGAACTTGTCTCATTGTATCGTTTGATAGTGTAATACACAAAGTTACGGCTTACGCCAAAAGTTTTCACCCCACGGAAAATCTCCATTGGTGGTTTTTCCCGCCTTAAATAGCGATATCACGGTCGCACGCAATTCTTTAGTCCCCTCCATCACGATAAAATTGACAGAAATAAATTTGAAAGTCAAAGGTATTAAAAGTAAACATTCCAAATTCAAAATTGGAAAAAGAATTAAATAGCAGCCAGTAATATTTAATTAATTTTTTTAACTACCAAGTTTGTCTCAAAACTTATGAACACACGAGGTATATAGAGGGATATATAGATATAAAGGGGGTTTTTCAAGATAAAAAGCGATATAGTTAGGTTTCATTTTCAGGAAATGATGTTATCACTGTGTTTTCAGGCACTGAGAAAACCGCTACAAAATCATTGGAATAAAGGTAAACGCTGTCAGTGTCAATGTTCCGATAGTTCAGTTGGGATTGGGATAGACACGCGGTTCCAAAACTCGAACGCATGGGTTCGGGATCCAAACTTATTTACATATTTTTTTGAAGAAAATACCGAGCAAAGCTCGGTCACCCAAGTACTGTAAATAATACCGACAAATAAAGAGGATATAGGTAATATATATTTGCAAAAAAAAAGACTTTCGTCATTATACCTATTCTCAACTTAAAATCCAGTGCAACCTCAGCACTTAACAATATCAGCAGATGGTGGAGTCTAAACAGAGCACGGACAGCTTATCTTGTACTTGGCAAAGCTTTTGGCAGCCAGACGGAGCCCACACTGACGAGCTTACAAAAAGCCCTACAAGAGCTTCCATTTGTTGTTTGGCAGGTTGCACCGCGTGCTTGGATTTTATATTATTTCGAACTGCCCTTGGGATTTTGGATTTTGATGATTAGTCAGTAATATTAAATAAAAAATTTAATAGTTCGGAATAGGCAGTAAAATAGAAATTCACTTAATAGAGACATTAAGGTGAAACTTTTTTACTTTCTTTCCTTTCTTTATTCAAAAGGATAACAAAAGATCGCGTTGATAAATATATCGCACGATAGCAATTTATGCAGTTTTTCGAAAGCTAATTGGATGTAACATGCAGTTCACAGGCACATGTATAAATGAATCAGGATAAGTCCAACCTAATTTAGGACAGAGATCAGAAATTACCTGGGAATTCCAGAATTCGATATTCTGGAAAACGGTAAGCGTTTATGTGATATAGACTACAGATGCTGACGTAAACAGCCACTTTTTGAATACAATATTAACATATTCAATAGTATATCACGGTAACATTGCAACTGCTGCTCGCCAAACAAATTAGAGAGGACTGTAGTTATAGTAACTCGTAATGATGCAAACACATACTTCTACCTACTCACTAACGTATCCAATTAATCTAATTCCTAATAGTGGATTCAGTTTTAACAACGCATCATCGAAGACGTCTTGAAATACACTAATTTTCAATTTTGCTTTAATACACAGTTTCTTTTAAGAATGTGTGATTGACGCTTTCCATAACAAGGGAACTTCTGTAGGCAAAATATAATTTCGACAGCATTTTGTAATTTTAACTTTAACCTTGAAGAACTTGTTTTATATTCAGGGGAAATAAGCTTATGTCACTATGAAAGAGATACTAGTACAGCATCGATCGATTGGTTTAGTATAGCAACGTGATTTAGATTTAGATTAAACTTTTGGCATGCTATCTGGGAGATTGATTGACTCAGTGTACTTATACAGATTATAACAAAGCATTTGATCGGATTGTTCACGTGATTTTGCTTCACGAATTATAAGTCGCTAGTATCCATGGAGATGTGATCATACGGTTTGGCTTATACATCTTAGATCAGTGCCAAACAGTCGTACTAAATGGCTTCTCCTCAGCCCATACTACTCTGCCATTCCATCCGGCGCTTTCCAGGGCTCGATCCTTGGCCCACTGTTTTTAACTATATTTATCAATGTTTTATTCTCTCCAATTAGCTCTTATTAGAAGATGTGATGAAAATATATAAGAATATAAAGTCTATAGAGGATTGCGAGCTGTTGCAACAAGATCTTGATAGATTTCGAACGTGATTTTAAAACAATTTCGACTTAACTGTTGGTAAATAAAAAGTACTTATAATGCCAAAGGACTCACTCATTGTAATAATAATTAATCAAAATGTTGCAATGAAAGTTATTTGAGTATTTTCATTGCACACATAATATGAATTCACACTTATAATTTTTAGTATTACAAACGCGACCTTTGCAACAACAACTCATATTGATTAACTGTTGTTTCTGTCCCGTTGTTTCCATGTAAAACATGAAAAATACGTGGGTTGAATGCAAACTATGAACTATGACCAAATGAGCAGTGATTCAAATGCAAATACTCACATCCCATGACAGCACAGCGGCGCGGAAACTTCCTGAAACGCATTTCGGAAAATCTAACGCAGACCGCAGAGATAACTAAATAACGGATTTGTCTGAACTTGCCCGATGTTACATATTATCATCGATAATCCGCTTTGTATCAGGATTACTATTATGCGTTTTGATTGTAATATGTATATGTTTAATTAATCCTTATACAACCACCTTTTATTATTTTTTTTAGTTTTTTTCTATATATGATGGAATTTATGAACATACAGCCTTTAGTAAGGCCTTATTATAAAAAAGATTTCAAGAATATAGTGTGCTATAGTGTTACACCTGACCTTTGTTGTAGAAATATATGAAATATACTTATTTACACATCAACTATTTTTTATCACATGTAACAAACATCAAGCATAATCAAAGCAAATATTTCGTCCAATTTTAAGCACTCACCGAGCAAATCCGGCTTAGGCTAACCAAATCGCAGGTTACCAACGACTGGGCTATCTCGCACAGGAACGAGCTTAGCATTATCAAACGCACATGTAAGCCCAAGGGACACGGAATAAGTCGTTGATAAATAAATTATTAATCACGTGATGAACTAAGTAAGTGCAGCCTGTAGGGTGCTGTTTCCCGGGAGAGTTGCAACAGTTGGCTGGGATGCAGGCGTATGTCCGAAACTCGGAATGCGAGCGCCATCTGTCATTTGGAAATCGAACTGCGAATCTGTGAGCATATGTTTGTGGAGGCCTGCATGCGTGCCCGGGGTTGCAGGTTGTAGGTTGTACGTTTGCGCCCTGACGTTAGCGCGCCTAGGTCACGCTTGTTTCTGTAACTAGACGGCGTGCGAGTGAGAGCAATTGAATATTGTCAAGTACTTTATCACACCAACGCATAAGTCAAAGTTTTACGCAACTCTTACTTTGAATTAGCTTTTGACATTGGCCATTGGCAAAGAGTACGTACATCTTGATATTTCATTTTCGATTTTACTTGTTTGACATTACTAATATTATAAAATGCAACAGCTGCGGTACTATGACGAAATCATGAATTACGTAGCAAAGCTATTTTACGGACGTAAGCATGTAATCTTTATTAACTTGGCCGCAAGCTGCTCTTGCAAGTTTCCAGGTTCTTACTATTATAACAGCAATTAATAAGATATGTGCCGTGTAGTAAGTGCATTAACTCAGTGCTAGGACTGCAAGTGCAAACTGCAAGTCGTCTCAACTTTGACTTAAGCTTCCGTAACGGCTACGCGGCTACGACATATGGTGCTACGGCGTAGCACCTGCTACGAAACATTGGTCTCTTGTAGAACTCTAGCTAGACCATGATAAATTAATAACACAAAAATATTAAACAAAAGCAAAGTTTTTACCGAAAACCAACTGTTAAACACAAGCGCTCAACTGGTGTTGTTATGCTAGATAAAAAGGCACACACAAAATGGACGTACTTTAAAGTTTCTGTTCCACAAAAGAAAAAACGGAACCCTCCTATAATAATTTTGCTGTCCATTGTTGACCTTTCTTCTCGGAAACGCGTGACATTATCGAGTAGTGAACTAAGTTAATTTAAGCTTGAAAAAGAAAGACGTTTATGTCGAGAAAAATATTCGAGAATTTCATCTTATGAACACTTGTATTGTCTGTTATTGGAGTCATTATCCCTATTGCGTCTGAAGTTGTTCATATTTGTATACAATTTCCGCAGACTGCAAGCACTCCTTTGTCTCGTAGCGCGTGCTATAACGACGACTACGAGACTACGACGGGTTTGTGTCGTAGCAGGTGCTACGGGACCATAATGAACTTGACATTGACAGCAAAATTAGGTTACTAGTATTTTTGCTTACAAAAAAAAAATACCCTACATCCGGCCGTAGCCTTTTTGCATTTTTTTTTCTGTTAACACAGAGTAATTATTGTCTTTTTTTAATTAAAAGTTGATTTGCACAACATTTATTGTACAAAATCTTCCCACTATATATGTTACTAATTACATAATCTATACTGTGTATACTGAATATTATAAAGCTAAAGAGTTGTTTTTTTAGTTTGCACGCGCTAATCTCATCAAAACGAGCTGACGAAGTCGCAGGAGACCGCTAGTTATTCACTAAATTAGATCATATCATATCTGTATCGGCGCGCTGCTGTATCGATTTCGAACTATAAATAGTAAAGTTCAGAGTGCATTGCCCAGACGCCAAGGTCTTTTCACGAATGTATTTGAGACAGTTGACTGATGTGGCAGATTGTTGTATAGGTTAAATAGGAACTTTTTTTCCTTTGGCTATCAAGTAGTAAAGATATAATAATAATAATAATAGTCCCCCTAGCCGATTTCGACTACGGTGGCCAGTCACAAGGACCAACCGACTGCGCGGGACATATTATAGTGCACAAGTGTGTGCGCAAACACATGTGCTTTCACTCTCATAGCCCGATGGGACAGCAATCTGACACGACCGGAGAGAGATCAGGCGCAGGACCAACGGCTTTACGTGCTTTCCGAGGCACGGGGGTGAAACACCGCCAACTTCCAAACTCCGGGCTTCCCTGAGAATTTCTAAACAGAAAACTCAGGTACATAATAATATGTAGTAAAGGTATAAACGGTTTATACAAAACAAGCGGTCGCCCGCGGCTCCGCCCGCGTGGATGTCGGTTACCGCTGCAAAAAGCCTACCCAGGAAAGATAAGGTCATGGTTCTATCTTTAATCGTTTAGGCAGGGTACGCAAAATAAGTAACTTTTTTGGTTGATTTTTTACACCTCGTGTCCGAAAAACCCTAATATCTTACGGAACCCTATTTTTGTTCAAATTAAATATAGCCTATATTACTCGTGGATAATGTAGCTTTCAAATGGTGAAAGAATTTTTAAAATCGGTCCAGTAGTTTATGAGCCTATTCATTACAATCAAACAAACAAACAAACAAAGTTTTCCTCTTTATAATATTAGTGTAGAAGTGTAGATACTTCATTTCAAATGTAAGTATTTTATAATAAAAAGTACGCACATATTATAAAATGAAAAGCATATAAATCTAAATTCATATTGCTTTTTGGAGGGGAACGAAAAATACATTATTTCTGGGGATAGTAGTGATTGATAAGGTAAGACAAAAGATGTAAGCGAGTATAATTGTTACCAAGGTAATGGTGACAACTGATTATGCAACGAGCGACGTCGTCAAGCTTACGGTAAGATCCAACGTTTTACTTTCATGTAAGGTTTCTGTAGTTGTTTTAGAGTAAGTTTATGCGATTGTGATATATTTTTGTACTAATATACTCAGAAATATATTAAGTTTTCAGTAAACCTCTGTTTGCATCCGCATAATTAACTGTAAAAGGGATGGTAGACCAGCAGAGATAGTTCTCCGGAACATTAACCAGAAAAGTTTTGTTTACACGATTCGCCCAAAACGACTGCGAACTTGCGGTCGAATTAATTTCGAAACTGTTAACTGTACTGCGATGTTCCTTTAAATTGCTCAGGATCGCTGTAAAAACAATTCTAACTCCTTGCGTTACGAGTCACGAGGGTTCCTAGAAAAAGGTGCCTTATTAAAAGTGCAATAAGGGTTTTATTCGTCGGCGCATGAATTTGTGATGGCACGTGGTTGTTAAAGGAAAGTGTGTCGTATTGCGTTGCGTTACGGTTGTTTGTGTGCGCATGCGCGTGTCGCGGATCGATGCGACGGCGCCGTGACGTGACCCAGTTGTGGCGTCGAGGTTCAACGTTCGCGGAACCACGGTGCGCGGCGAGCGTTCACATCGCTGTCTGAGGAACTGCTACTTTTTAGGCGGAATTGTATTTTCACGACATTGCTCCAAACACTAATCGATTAGGTGTTTACATAAAACTATATTGTTGCCGATAGGCTTATATGCAATTATAACAAGACATAAACGTTCCACAAAACTATTTCGGAGCTTATTTATTAAATTCCATGCTTTTTATGGAATTATGTGCGTAATCTACCTAAGTCGAGAAATTGATGAAGTATTTCTCAGAGCCCAATCCCTACTGTTTTTTCGTTGGGTCGTTTGTTATTGCTCGGTTTTGTACGAATATGCAGCAGGAAAACATAAACTCATGTAGCTTTTAAAAGCCAAGATCGATGGCGGACTTAAAATAAAAGGCTAAGCAATCGAGTCACCGACTGGTAACAACGTTATCGTCGCACTATATCGGGGCGAATGCCGCAGGGTTGTCAGCCGTAGAAATTTTTCCTAAGGATAAATAAAAGAAGTTAAAGATTAACGGCCTTACTACAAAATACTAAACTAGGTTCGGACAACTGTTTAAATATAATATGGCCAATTTAAAATCAACGTCAATGAGGTCACATGACATGAGGTGACATACATTCCACATTAGCCGCATAACATTTAGACCAGGGATGCACAGACTTATTAAGACTAGGGGCCACTCGGGCAAATTATGAACTGATGGCGGGCCGCCAGAAGTATAGGTAATTAAAGACAATAAAGAATTGATAATTATGTATTAAAATTGAAAAAGAATTTATTAATTTGAAGCGTGGCACTGCATAGTGCTTACAATCTTTTTTATATTTGGCTCAAATTTACTTGTAGCAACACGTAAAACTGCTTCCAAACTTTCATTTGCAAGGCGGTTTCGATTTTTTGTTTTATTATTATTTAGTATTGAAAAGGTTTGTTCACATATATAGGTAGAACCAAATAAGCTGGCACATTTCAGAGCGTTTATGCGCAACTCTTTGTACGTATTTTTATCAATGCAGCGGTAAAAGTTCAGCAAGTCTCCTTCGTTGAATTTGTTGTGTAAATCTTGGTCGTTTTGAATGTCGATAATTTCTAACTGCATTGACTCTGGCGCATTTTCAACTGAAATCGTGAAAGGATTGCTGAATATGTCCAACAGAGGTTTCACTTTTTTAAACTCCGAAAATCTTTCTTGAAAAGATTGAATCAAAATATCTAGCTTTTCTACATAACTGAAATTAATCGCAGTTTTGTTGAATTTTTCAGCCATTTTCTTATAATTCGGAAAATGATTGTAATTTCCAGAATTCAATTGCGATCTGAAAAGTGTCAGCTTGCATTGAAAGGATGATACGTTTTTTACTAGGTCCTGGCTTGTCCATGTTGCGTTCTAATCCTGGCTAGGATTAACACAGCACCTAAAAACAATTACAGTACCTACTTAAATTACCCATCCTTTTTTATTTAGGTAGATTGATGACCTATTTAAAGGTAGGGAAACACTTATTAATAACAGAGTTTTACTTACGATTTCACAACACAATTATACACGGCACTTGACGGGAAATCTACGTTGAATGTGGATCAAAATATATGACACCGGCTAGTCGAGTTAAAATCTACACTAGAACTATTGACACTTCACTCAAATTAAAACCGAACTATCGGTCGCTGCGGTTAGCGTGGCTTTTATACCGCGCGTATAGAGTCGAAAACTGTCTGGAGAAATCTCGAAACCGACTCTGGAAGCTTCGTGTATCTACCTACGCGAGCAATCGGGAATTCGTGCACTTAAGAGCGCGCGCGCGAGATTCAAATTACTTTTCGAACATATTTTTTTTGGTTTTATTCTGGAATAGAATTCAATATTTTTCGAATGTACGAGAGTATTATTTTTGCTGTCGGCGGGCCACCAGTATTCGACCGGCGGGCCGCAAGCGGCCCGCGGGCCGCGGTCTGTGCATCCCTGATTTAGACAGTAGTCTAAACCTTCTTTGTTTATTTGTGTCTTTCATGACTAAATATCTGAAGAAAGTTGAGTGTAGATGATGAGAAAAGGATTTTAATAAAAATTGAGGATGTCGCTCATCCTCTTTCGTTCGTTTCGTTCGAGAGACGTTTTGGTGTGTTGAATTTATAATTTACCAACTTTTATTGAGAAAAATGTAAGCAATTTGACTGACGATTAATCTAAATAAATTCTCTTATCCTTATTTTAAAGTGTACTATTATTTAAACTGTGCAATTTTTTCTTGTACAATATGCAATCAAAACAACTTTCTTATTTGCAGACATTATCCCGTATCCGTATACCGACATCGACAACCCTACGCCGTGGCTTCCGGGTCGCGGGTACATTCCGCGTCCATTGACGCGCGCCTCTGTGATACAGTCCCGCCGCGGCTTGTGAGTCGGCAATGTACCCTGATTAGCTTTCGTGATCGTCCGCGTCACTGCGGATGTTATTGCGTTGTTATTATTTTATTAAAGGCCGTTGGAGTCGGTTTAGTGGAAGGTACACGGTTTTATTTCGTCGGTTAAGTTTGTAGGTAGAATGTTTTATGCTTGACAAACCTATATATCAATAAGCTTATATAGCTAAGGAAGTTTATACGTGTTTTTATGGTTTAGTTTTGTGGCTTAATAATGGATTAAGACCTTTTTTTAATGATCTGGTCTGAGGAGATCTGAAGGCCTACTACGAAAAACGAAATCCGTCAAAACGATGATCGTTCGCACAGAAAATACATGTAGATAGATAAGGTAATTAATATTTTTATATTTGTTAAGAAAAACCTTGTCTTCAACGATTTTCACAGCCACAGATTGTCTAATAGAAGAATCTGTAGGCACATAGTAGAAACAGTCCTCTTGTAAGAACATTTGAACAACATATGACATAAAAAGCAATAAAACAAAAGAAGTGGCCGTCATAAAACACTGAAGGATGCCTGTGTTCCGATGAATCAGCAGATGTAAAGTGGCATCTACTCTGACTGCGGGCGCGTCTTCACTTCCAGCGATTATGTAGGAAAATCAAGCGCCAAACAACATTTTGGATAACTATAACAACTTATTGTTTCTTAAATTATAATTAGTTACGTAGTTAAGCAAAACTCGAAAGCTGATTATTTATATGGAGAACGTAAAAATAGTAGTTATTAACAAAAGAAAGATAAATAAATGTCTGAGCTCAAGTTTAGAAAGTGCAAATAATAACTATGTAATTTTGACCTTGACTTTAGTAAACCACCATAATTTAAATTGATGACCTTGAATGGACGTCAAACAAATAATTAAACATATTAGGTAAATTTTGAAACAACGCATTAATATTAACTTTATTCGTTTAATTAAACAAAATTAACGGTCATTCTCGCGATTGCGAAAAAAAAATACGCGGTCAATCAATAATAACAAAAAAAAGACAGTTTACTTAGCAACTGAAAATCGCTGGCACTGGAGCCCCGGCCTACGACTAGACTAGCGAGGCCTTCAGCGGCGCCACTCAAGGCCAAAGCGGCCTTGGTGCTGCTTCTGACGAGACTACTCTCATCTGACTAAGATACAGTAAAACTACCAATTCTATCAATCTTCCTAGAAGCGTCTCAGTGAGATTCGTTGTGCAGGCTAGACTAGAGGCCTTCGACAAAGAGCAATCGACCTTAGTTCTGTTTCTGATTGACCATCTCTTCTACTAATAGATTAACTATTTATTTCATCAATCTTTTGAAACATTATAAATCAGACTTTTTTATTTATACCAACATAAGTATCGTGCTATAGTAAGGGTTGAATTTGCCCTTTTCCGGTCAATCTGCGCAACCAATTTCGGTTACGTTTCACACTTCAACCAACTAACTGTATCTACTGGCAAAAGAAATAATAGGTTCAAATGCGCAACAGAAATTTAATTTCAGTATGCATATTAGAAAATAAATAGGGTGATATCCTATAGAAGAAGGAGGCCAAAGTATTAAAAGGAAACGCTCAAGTTGTGAGTCATCCATGAAAGAGCCATCGTCATTCGTGAAAACATGAATGTAGTAGCCAACGCATTCATTTATTTCCATGTCACCCTTTCTACAAACGAAATTATTTATTTACTAGTTTGTGAATTAATTGTACGAGAAAAATTTGGAGCTAAAGGGCCGGCTTAAGTACCATACAGATGACAGGTTGATATTGAAGACTGAGACTTCGACATGAAAAAAATATAATCACTTACAAAGCATATATTGTATGTTCCAAGTAGTTCTATGTCACTGCTACTGTAGGTCCACCATCAGATAATGTTGATTGATAAGTGAAAACATGTTGTGGTTTGTTAGATATATATAGAATATGTAACTACAAACTAGATTAGACGCCAATGAACTGCACGTACAATGTTTTCAGGGTTGTTTTACGTCACTGTATACCTAGACGGTTAAAAATGTTGTAGTAACTCATCACGTGATTGTATTGTCATTTACTATCCAATCAATCTATGATGTATTAATGGTTGTTTTGATATAAAACTAATTTAAACACCCTATTCTTTATAATGACTAAGTAAATGACATTTCCACAACAGACACCGAGGTAGAACGGCACCAAACTCGTTACTATGACTCAAATAGTTTCGGACAGCTGTTCGGCAAGACTAGCGTACTCACCCGTCGCCGTCCATGCTTGTATCGCTTCTGCCGCCTGAACCGATCCATGACAGCCTTTGTCATAACACCCACATCTCACTGGTGTGGCACTATCGTCACTTAGCACTGTTCCACAACACTAAATGTGCATTAGCGTGTATTTGGTTATAAAACGCGGCGGCGCGTGCGTGCGCTAGGTTGTTCGTCGCGAGGGCGAGCTGCGCGCTAAAAATACGGGACGCGCACCGCGGAGATCGAGCGAGGTGCGCGCGCGACGAACGCGAGGCGCTGCGCGTCGGTCGATGCGTCTGCGTCTGATACGTGGCGGCATCTGGTCTGATGCAAAATATTTACAATGATACATAGCGCGGGATAACGATAAAAACTGCAATCAACGAGCTTTTGCAAGATTACTGAGGTGCACTTAAAAAAAAGTCACAAGCTATTTTTATTCTACCCTCAATTTTTTTTGGTTGGGAGGTGAAGCATATTTTAACGTAACTCACAGATTATACAGCAGTCAGCCAATTTCTTTTGAATATTTTAAAATTGTACCTTATAACAGATTCCTGTGAAAATAAAATATTTTGACCCAAATCATGTATGATTGCATGAAACTTCAATGTAAACCGAATAATGCGATGATCTCACTTGGGCAGATTGTTTAATCTCTGCCACAGCTCATTATCTTATCAGCTATAAGCGCCCTTATTGCCAGCATGTTAGGCTCATTTTGTCCTGTTAGTTCTTTTAGAGTACGTATTGTTTCCGTCTCGGCATTGATGTGTCAGCACTGAGGGTGCCCCTTCTCATTATGGTGGCAGGTGGAGAGGTTGTTGACAAGTAAGAAATTGTTTATACCATGCACCTAAGTTGATGCAGTTGCTCCACACAAGAATAAAATCGCTCACCGGTCAGCCGATAGTAGGCCTGAAATTAACGCCATCCTGTGATCTCAAGAAGGTTCTTTCTGATTAAAATCACTGTCACCACAATGGTGGCAGGTGGAGTATACCTGCATGCGCTTCCATTTCTAAATGTTATCCGCCTAAATGTTATTTTTGCCCACTATTTAGGAACAATAGAAACAATAGCCAGTCCAGTGATGACGATGAATGATGATGCGTTCTGTTAATAAGTGTGGTTGTAATTGTAAAGTTTATACTATGTAAAGCTCCTAAAGGAAGTTGCCATAACCTGTAGTGTCTTTGAAGCCCCAAAGATCATACGTTAGCCAAGAATAAATCACCGCCTACCAGATGTCATAATATTTTTTTCCTCGCACAAAATTGTCTAGATTGAATGTAAGTAGTGCCGTGAGGGGAGCATGATTACAGTTATCCTGTTGTCGATACTCACGAGACCAACATAATATTATTGTTATTTTTTAAAAGGTTGTTGAATACCTCCACGAGGTTAAAATGTTTAAGAGGTGCAAAAGATATAAGTCCTTGTACTTCGTTTCAGAGCAAAGTAACTGTAATTTTCGATGATATAAGAAGTTGAATGGAATATTGGTAGAACTTGTTATATATCTCTTTCGACATACGACTGAGGGAACTTTGGTTTGGTAGTTGCTGTCTTCACTTGCAATTAGAATTGCTACGAACTGAGTCGTTAAGGTTCTGGATGCTGGAGGCATGCAATGCAACATCTTAAGTGGGAAGTGAAAACTCGTCACTCAACTATTCACTTTTTTCTTTTTTCTGACTTATGACATACTTATTCCGTTCGCTATTTGATCTGTCACGCATTTAAAATATTTATTAAATTTAATCTTCGCTTCAATTTCCCTATTTTCTGCATCAATTAAGTGCATCCATGCGAGCATCCATGTTCGGAGGTCCCTAGAAATCCTGCTCTGTGAGGTAAGTGTCATATTCATATTTACTTGAAGGGAACCCCTTTTTCATGTGTGGAAAACTATTTACCCGTCCATCTAAATATTTTTGGAAAATTTGCCATGTGTTATTACGGTAAATCTACTATAATTCAAATTCATCCCCTACTTTATGACAAAGTACAAAACAATTTAAATAAACTAAGATTTTTTGGCATTTTTTTTTTAGTTTAAGGGAATTATTTCGTCAATTTTTACCTTTTACTAAAAATATTAAAATAACACGTTTCGTAATATTGTAATAAAAATAATACCTTCAAAGCTTACGTAGCGCCATCTTTCGATACACGTTCCTGACATAAAGAGAATTTTCTTCATTTTCGCCTGAAACTGAAAGCTTTTCTCAGCGTATGTATCATTAGTTTGCCATCTAGCGGAAAGTTGTGGAGTTAGCCTATGTGAAAAAAAGCGAATGCGCGATGCTTTCAGTAGCCGAAAGAGTGCGCTTATCTCGTAGTTTAGTTACGCTTGTAAAGTATAGATGGCGATAGGCATTTTACATGTAGTAAAGTAGGGAAAGTTTGCAGGGTATGGAAATTCATTTTACAAAGAATCTGGAAATTATATTTCTATTTGTGAACAATCTATGTGGCTCGGATATTCTATTTAAATAATAAACATTTATCGAATGAAAGCAGTACCTATTCTAGCCATAAAAATTGTATCCCTAGTATTAATTTTATGATTCTAGCGGACTTAGTCGTGCTGAAAATGTTCTAGATTCTAGGTAATTACCAAATAATAATATGACTTATGCTTTTTTTGTTTTATTTTATTTGGAGTTGTAGTTTTTACATTAAGTGCAACATTTGTTGTTTTACTCAAACTTCAACTTGTTCGCAATTATCAAAGGATGGCATTGCTTGCAGATGAATAAGATGCACTGTGCCTTAGTACGCTTTCACAATTAGGCGACTTTAGCAGTGCGACGGTCGCGCGACAGCCGCGCTGCTGATAATTTCATACATGAATGACAGCAGTAAGCCTTGACATCAGAGCGACAGCGCTGTTTACTGCTGTAAGCCTTCACATCAGAGCGACAGCGCTGTTTACTGCTGTAAGCCTTCACATCAGAGCGACCGCAGCAGGCGGAAGCTAACAAGCTATTCAACGTCACTCAGAATTTTCTCCTTTTTTGTAATTTCAAAACAGAAGTTTCGATCGTAGAGGTTTCGCTTGGCTAACAATATTTAAAGTACTAAAGTATTCATAGGCAATAATATGTTTTGAACTAATACTTCAGTACAAATTGTAATCAAACTGTAAGCTGACCATGGTTGTTACAAATTTGTAAAATATTACGAATCGAACAGCAGCAAAGTTTGCTTCAGGAAAACTGGTTTTAAACATGTAAAGTTTTTTTTTATTGAATTCAACATGAAGAACATGATAAATTATTACATTCATGACTCTTCTCTGAATAAAGAACCATCATAAAGGATACGAAAAAAGTATCTTCCACAGTAACACGCGAAGGACAGTACTCAAACTATAATTCAAATTCAAAATCTTTATTTCAATTTAGGTCATAAAAGGACACTTATGAACGTCAAATATAGGTAGGTACAATGAAAAAAATAAAAATAAATGTGCCCTGAAAGGGCCGAAACATGTCTCCTTATCTTTTGGGCCCTACCAGCGCTTCGAGACAGAACACAGACAATATTACCTAACCTTATCATACTTTTATTACTTATTACCGAATATGCTACAAAAATCATCAATTTTTTTTTCGATTCTATCGCATGCATGATGTCTCACATTTATGTTTTTTTTGTGTAAAAAACGCTTAACAAACTTCCCAGTGAGTTGTGAGTAGTTATTATATTGGCCGTCAGCCATACAATGGCGCCTCACTTCGCCGATGGATTTGTAGCACTTCGCCTAGTGATATTAGTTTATTATTCCGCCTACACGCGCTATAAACTGTGATTTTCATTTAGCACTACTACATTTGAAGCAGTAGTAGGGAAATAAAAATATGTTAAAAATAACAATAGGTGATTCATGCTCGTGGGTTGACCATCTATCTATTACCAAATGGTTGGCAGTAGAACAATTTTGTAATAATGTCCAGACTTTATGTTACGATAGCAATATGCTTTTAGCATTTAGTCCACCTTTTGTACACTTTTATTTTTGCAATAAAGTTTTTAATAAATAAAATAAATAGTAACAACAGGGCTTAAAAAAAACATGCTTCTGCAATTTTATGATCAGCTAAAAAAATCTATTAGATACTACATTAAATGAATAGAATGGACTTGTTAGATTGTTTTTTTTTATTATTAGTCAGTGCTACTAATAAGTTTAAAAGGATTCTGAAATAAATATGCATGTTCATAATAAATAAGTCCCCAAGGGAAAAGACTAGGCAGTGCTTTGAAAAAATAAATATTTAGTCTTATTTTTATAGTATCTAGGCAGACATTTGGCCACAATCTGAACTGATGGTAAGTGATGATGTGGCCTAGAATGGATCATGCCTGACTAGTAATAACCTATTCACTCTTTTCTTGAATTCACCCAAATTAAAATGTCTAGGAAACACTTCAGCCGGCAGCGAATTCCACTCCCTAGCCGTGCGCATGAGAAATAAATAATATAATCCTCATAGCACATTGGTAGAAACAAAAAGAATACATAATGTTATCAAATTAAGGTACTAGTATAAGTTTTACTGACTTTTTATTCAATATTAAATGAGCAGTAATAAGAAATTAGAAATAAAATTGTACTATTATAACCAGCGGAATGGGAATCCAAGCATCCATTCACAAGTGCAGACGGACGGACATGTCGCTCCTTTTCTGTATATAATTATTGGATCTGAAATAGACGCAGTCGTTCACCCGACTGCGTATTTGGTTAACAGTTCTGACTTCGGCGACTGTAAGCGACACTTAATTTTGATACGAGAGAGAATAACAAAGTATTCTAACGGTTTTACTAAATTCCGTATGCCCTCGACTCGATAGTTTATATGTTACACTAAAGTAACTTATGCAATAAATAAATAATAATAAAAATTGCCTTCAAAAAACTGACTTGACTGCAAATGAATTTGGTTCTCCTAGATAGAAGACAAATGTGTTATTTTAAGCTTGTTAGTAATTTTTTTGAGGCGGTTAAGTTTTTTATTTGTTTTTTCACGATTTTTAGTTATTATTACCCATATCTAAAAACTACTGACTCATTTTGCTCTTACACTGCCGTACCTTAAGTTAAAATGTATTTTTGTTTTTATAGTGTTTTGTCACTATACAAACTTAATAATATAAATTGTATTTTATTTGTTTTTACTTTATTGCTCAACCAAAATTTGTATAAAGGGTGGACTTAACGCTATATGGCCTTTATACCGCCATTTATACCTGATTGAACTAAAAAGGAATCAACTCGTTATGACAACTCGTTAACCAGAAATCCGTAAACAAACATTCTGCACACGTGCTTGGAAGCCTAATAGATCAACATACTCTTATTAAATTCCAACGATATAACATACCTGTATACATGTCGAACTGATATCCTATGAAGGGAAAACCAATTAGTTACTTATATTGTAGAAGGTAGAGATTATATGAAAATATGAGTACGTAGCTATTTGTATAATTCCATGTACCTAATACTTTTAGCAAACGAGGTAACTGAATTTCAGTTTCAATTATTTCCCTAAGAGTTTTCATAAATTAACTTCATGTAAAAAATACCGCAGTTTCTACGACCATAAATGTGTAAGCTCTACCAATGTTCAAAGCTTGCAGTGGATTACAGTCAATCAATGATCAGAGAAATGTGCTATACCCAATTCATTAAAGTGTTATGTATAATATTTTAAACCTATCGGGGTAAATTAAAACATGACCATAATCTAAAGTAGCATAATCAAAAAGAGCAAGTCTCAATCAAAACATCGTCTAAATAAACAACAATATCTCATAAAACCAAAGTAAGCCCACCATAACACCCCCCCATAAACATTTCAATAAACAAACTCCACTTGTATTAACAAATCAAAGTACTTAATCTGGTTATTAGAGAGCGGTGCGCACGCGCCGCGTCTATTTCCGTCGCAATAACAGTACCACGGTATTTTTATTGGGCACTCCCGTTTTATTTCAGTTACAATTTGACAAAATAAAAATAAAAATAAAAAGGGCCACTCCACGGGTAATGTGACACTCCTGTGCGGGAAGCCACTTAGCTCATACATCGACGAGTTTCTATCTGCTGGTAACAACGTTCGTAGAGTCAGGTCAGCAATGGTTGACGAGGAAGGTTAAAATCGTAGGCCCTTTAATGAGAGGGCGTTCACCCGCACGTTTTGGGATGCGCGTGCGACGGTTTCCGTAAAAGTTTCCTTTCGTTAAGTGTATAATTGTGTGCAGGTTTGTTCGCGCGTCTCCTAAACAGAGCTTGGATGGCTATTTGTTCGAAGATACACAGCGATACTAAAGATATTAATAACGTAATCAGGGAGAGGACGAGGAATCAGGGGAGTTTTGTAAGGCTTCTTCTTCATTAAACTTAAGAACGAAGTAAAGTTAACAATAACAAAGAAATGCCTTTACAATGATTTAGGTTGATATGATAAATAAAAAGCTATCTAATAGTATACCTACAAACTATCGATATGTAGTATTAGTTCACATTAGAACGGAACAGTGAAATATTTCCCTAGGTTAAAAACAGAATCAACGCAAGTGCTTTATACTTCATAATAAAGATTAAAATCATACTAATGAACACAGTTTCACTGTAAAAGTAAATTATAACATTTACTTCAAAACAACTAAAAGTACCTACGAAACTCGACTTGGATTTAATGAAGTCATATCACGACAGCCATGAAATGAATTTACCAAGTGTCAGTCGATGGAAAGAAAACCCGAACATGCTGAGCGTTTTCACGAACGAAAACAGGCGCCATTAAATTAAAACTCGTTTCGCTGACACGTCTGGTGGAAAAAATGGGGATTTTCACGAAATTAACATTTATGGACAGCGTAAAACTCCACGGTGGCTCCTCACTTAACGGCCGATACAATCGCAACACGACTTCCAAGCGGTATAAATTTAACACCTGTCGTACTGTCAAAACTAACCTTTATTATCCGTAATATTACGCCCCGAACGCCGATGTTATCGTTGTGTTGCGTATACATGGTTGCGTTAGTTGGGTGAGTTGTGATTGGTGTTGTAGGTGAGCGAGAGATGGTTAGTGTATGTTGGCGGGTGTCGTGGGGTCGCGTGAAGCCAGCGCACACGCAAGGAGCGGGCGCGCGGAACTTATTTCCGTGAAGTAATTGCCAGTCATCGGGGCGCGTAACGCGTCGTAGAGCAGTTACATTGCCGCATTATATGCTTTGCTTCGATAAAGCAATTCTTTTTCAAATTATGCGGCAATTTCATGAGGGTTTGTTTAGATGACTTCGGAAAAAACCGTATCAGGTCCATTTACTAACAAAATATTTCGAAATGCACATTGGATTATTATTCTTGCTCCAATACAATTTTTGTGCAGTCTACGGTAGATAACTAAGGTGGATTATTTACAGAGCTCGATCTCATGTTATTTGTATGTAAGTAATCATGTCGTAAAGTGACGAAAGGAATTGCAATTATTAAGTAAATAACTATAAATGAATATGCGCCAGACAATACACTAATTGTCACGGTTTCGAAGTAAGAAGTTTCCTTCCTTGTGTTACAAATACCAGACAACGTTGATGAGGCGTCCCATAAATACTTAAATACATATAAACATCCATGACTTATTACAAATCCTCGCGCTCATCACATAAACATTTGCATCTTTTATCCAAGATTGAGTTAAGTGAGAATTACAAATAACACTTGAAATTTTGTATAAATTCAGGATTAAGATACCTGCTGAGAGACTAATTCCGCAATTGTAATGTTTATTGGAATAAAAGAACTCATTCTAACAGCAATAATGGTGGAGGTGGTACAATGTCAGGCGAGTTCGAGGTGATATTATTATCTATTTTACATGCGCCGCGATTTGCGCGTGTGAGCCGTAATGGCACGCACTGCTTCCGAGGAAAATGGTTCGAGCAAGTAACTTGCTTTGAAAAGTCCAGTAGCATGTTTTATTGTAAAACAGAGGACGATATGAAAGGACCCTTACATGCACTGCGAATTGTTAACGAGCAGCCTTTTGGTAACAACCATCGTGTGACCATATCTTGATTAATATGCATAAAATGAGTTACGGTTATTAAGGTAAATAACATTCGATATGACAGCATCGGCAAAAACCAGCACTATGAATTTTGATTTGCACTATCATTGATTTCATTGATCATCACATGTCCGCTTTCAGGTCATGATTCACATTTTCTTTTTTTTTTCGAGTGGAAAATTCCCTACTCGCTGATCCCGGAGGGTCTAGGGGTTTTGGACTTCCCCACCCAATTAGGGGAAATACCTACTAAAACCATTCAGTGTTCTCCGGTGCGATATAAAGGGGGGTTGGGTGCTGTAGCTCGTAGCTTTCGCGAGCACCACCCAGCTTCAGTGAAAGATACTATTCCCCTGATCTTCAGTTTCGGTCTCCTTGGTTTCGAAATCCGCGCAGATGGCTGCAATTGGCTGATATAAGTAGCTTGTGGTCGGATTCAGCTCGAACGCTATTATTCATCGGGTCCGCACTTCGAAAGAACTTTTGGTCGAGTAGTTCCCTCGTGCCAACGCGTTAAAAGCACGGCCAAGTACAACAATTAGCTGCCGCACGCGAGGCGCCGACGTCGCCGCGACGTGTCCAAATTACGACTCGTATTTTATTGTTTCTACGACTGGCCTGATTGCGGAGCGAACACGGGGGGCGCGAGAACATCGGTTTATTTCGCTAGAGGAATATTTTGGTGGTTGAGAGGTTACAGCTTAACCCAAACAAGTGTGTACTTTAGAGGGTAAAAAGGAGAAGTCAGTTGATGTTCGAATGCTTTTCAAAGGAGATCAAGAATTCGAAAGGGTTCGATCAATAATATAATATACGTTAAATGAATAATGATAAACATGTTTGGACATAAAATACCTAATATTTGAAATCTGAAGTTAGTTGTTTGGCTACTGGAATCTTTATCTTTGATCATATTTTCGCTGTGGAAAACCGTGGGGGAGCCAGTGCACATTCTTTGGCTGATGATGATGATGATGATGATCATACTTTGAGTTGAAGTGAACAATGGAAATATTCCACATATCGAGTCCAGAAAATATATAGATACCAAAGTTATCGCATACTAAACGGTTAGGAACCAAAATTGCGCTATTGAAAGGTTAAAGCTCCTAAAGCAAGCACGTTTAATCGCAATTGCTCAACTAATTTACGTTTTATTGCCATACAGTACTTACGAGTTATCAAAATAATTGTACAAACGTATAATAGCAGCAAGAAAACCGCGAGCGCAAAAACTGCACAGCGAGACAAATCGAAAAACTCATTTTTATACAATGTCGATAATAACGAACTATACACAATCGCGGCTTTTTGTTCAAAAAGTGTTCACAACGGTTAGTGATAATAACAATTAATAATTGCAAATAAAGCCATATTGCCCGTAAGTACAACTGAGGCAAATGTAGTAGATTTTCAAGAGATAGTTTAAAGTCTACTGCATGCTAAAACGATGGCGCAGATTATAACATTGCAGTGCAGTGACATTTGTAATGATTTGGAATAAGGCTCTATTTTATAAACACGATTGAAGATGAGGACCCGCAATGTAATTACAGTTAATAAATAAAGTTTATGATAATAAGATTAATTCATGATGAGCCGGAAACATGATGCGTTAACGATGAATTAAGGGATATTGAAAGAACAACAACAACAGCCGAATGCATCCTTTTTACAAGCAAATTAATTCTTTCTTTCTTTTTAATCAGTCAGGTATCAAACGACTGCCGGGAGTCGCATAATAATGGAATTTCTATTGTGTCTCGTTCACACATACTTGACGAGTTAAACTTCTGTGACCGTCTAAAATCTGAATCAACGTAATGATTGGATTGACTTCTCATGTCAAGATCTTACTGTATTTGACTGCATTACATCCAAACATGACTTGGGAATAAAGTTTTTTATCAATATTTTAACTGTGTGTAATTAAATAAAATTGCGCGAATGTCTAAGCGTTGAAAGTATCCATCGTGTGTCCATTTTAGACAAAGATTATAATAGTTAAACATTATCTAGAAGCAATAATTGACATAATTGACAATCATATCATATAGCATTTAAAAAAACCTAAGTGCATTATAAAGTTATGAACATATAAAACATACAAAACATCAGGCCCCTCCTGATGTTTTGTATATAGCGTGGTATCAGTTCATTGGTATAATTCAAAGAAAATTATCCACTTCATGATTTAGGATTGACGTCATTTCATTGAACACAAAATAACAACTTCGCATGACAATTAGTGTCGTATTGTCGTTCGTTACTGCTTGAAAAAGTGTTCTTACGAATTTTTATGAGTTGAAATATGTCTGGCTTATTATTAGATTACATTACACACATTACAGCTATAAATATTCGAGTGCGCAGTTCTCGTTATTTGCGATTTGTCACATGTATCCAGAAGTCCGGACATGACGACATGTTTACGAATACTTATATTTTTTTAGACACCTTTATGCTGGTTAATTAGATCAGTATTTTATGAAGTTTTGAAAAGTGTTTTCAGAGAGTTGTGCTGTGAGAAATATTACATCTGTGAAAGCGCAATAGAGGTGCAGTAGGCGCGTTCAATATTTGGCCGTTGACTTTTACGCTAATCAATTATGATAATAGCATTGAATTACTTAAAAGTCTACGGAGCTATGTTACACGATCAATCGTTATTTTTGCAATTTTTTCACGTCCAGCCAAAAGACTAATCACATCGCATCATATTATCAGTTCATAAACCTAAGAGTACACATACGAGTAGTTTAGTTAAAAGCTGGAGGATTGTTTCCTCTCACATTTGAACCTTACATGGAGTCGCCATTCGGATGCGCCATGGACGTGATCAGCGTCGGCGCCGATAGATTACCGCGACTCGAAATAAAACGCCTTCTTATTCCGCCATAGCCCCGCCATGGTTGCGGGCACCGCATAAACTGGACTATTGGGATGTTCCCATCTATACTAATATACTGCTAGGTTTGTAGGTGCTAACCGAAGCTCTCTGAAGGTCATGAACCGTTAGGCACAGGCATATTCAAGCCAAGCCAAATTGCTAGTTATTATGTTCTTATGTGTACCATTTTATATGCAAAGTCAGGAATTTGAATTTGAAATCTAAAGTTACTAAATGGTTAAGCCACGTGACAATTTTACGCAAGGTGTGACGAGTGAAAATATGTTATATAGACTAAAATACCTATCTGTTAATGCAGTATTGTTTGTCTCTGCCTCCAGAGAAGTATTTCCCTCTATCAATACCAATACCACTATTACTACAGGTAATTGAGTTATATGAATGAGTAAACTTTTATATTTACACATTAAATATATTTTTTTATAAAAACATTTCATATTAATATTTTATTTGAACAAATTTTTTTTACAAGCACAAACCATATATTTTTTTAATACAGTTGACTTTTCCGTATGTAGGTAGCAAGTCCTAATTCTGTCCTCCCCATAGTCTGGTCACCCGCTCGCCACACACGCGACATACGCACCTAATCGTAAAAATAAACCGTACCTACTCGTGTTTACTTCCACTTAACTCTGCACTCCGCTGAAATGATCCAACTGCCGCACCGTTGCAATATCCCCCGTATTCCTCTTACAATAGAAGCCACACAAGTTTTAAAGCGAGAGGATCATATTCTTGGGCAAAATGGTCTAATATTGGTACTGGTTTATTGCGTTTACGAATAGTTGAGACGCAAGTCACAGTAAAAACAAAACTATTTTACTTCTAGTATCGGACTGCCGAATCGAATTATATGCACAATATTAGAAAGACTAAATTAGCCTTTTTTATTTTAAATCTCAACCCTTTCAAGCTGCGTCATAATATTTTTTCATAGAAAAAGGACCAATATTTATTCATTCTTCAGTGAGTTACACCAATCGTGTTTCCAAAATAATTATCTTTATCTTTTTCTCTTGTCGGCATCAGTATGTTAAGTTATGTATGTATTCGAAATGGTCATATAGATGATAGCTAAGTCATCAGTAGCCTAATAACTGCATTTCTTTTCGTCACATCTTATCATTGAGCCCTTTAATTCAATATGTGAATTGAGAATTCCTAGAGGAGCAGAGGATCCGCGATCATCTCTCGTCCTTAGAGATGCTGCGACCCAGAGCAGTCAACGGATTAACGAATTTATGGGCACAATCTCACTGGAACCAAGAGATTTATTTTAAATCGAGACGTTTACTCTTTGCTGTGATATCAACGCATGAACAATGTTGTGTAAAAAAGATGTCGTTTGTTATCAACATTAAATAAATTTTCGTTCATAAAATAAGTATTGACCCTGATTTTATTAATGGTAGTTAGAGTTCGGCGGGTTATTTTTAAAACAGTCAAAATGATGATAGAGATCATAGAAAAAAAAAGTTGCAGGATGGGAAGTTTATAACTTAGGTACTATGTACTTTAAACCATTTAATTTGGTGCATTGCGTTGCGTTGCGATTGTGCTGCATGGGAGCAATATGGGTTTGATTGTGCTGTTAGGTTCAATGACCAATTATTATTTTTTTCAACTCTACAGCAAATATGATAGGCTACAATAAAAGCAGTCATTAAATCTCAAACGCCAATAAAATATCTCCACTTTTCTAACGTGACAGAAGAAAACAACATAACATTCCGGTAGATTAACTTGTTTCTTAAAAAACATCTTGCGACATGTACTGTTATTAATACGTGCGTTAAGCAACAGTATGACGAGAGTACCTCGTATCCCGTAATCTTTATAAATTCGGGCGCAATGGTGGGCATATTTCACTGTGAGGCAACGTCGCCAACCGAAATAATTCTAAATGAGTGTGGGCGCGATGCACTCGAATCTATGAGCGCTGAAGAGCAGGATGCGGCATTTCACATTGTTCCGTTAGAATTGATGATGGCTATTAGGATCAGTAACTCAGAATCAGATACGTAGAAGTAAACTGACCTTTACGTCATCATCAGACAAAGCGCAAACTACTAACGGATATATTGCAAGTATTTTTAGAAAAAGTCCTTCAGATATCATCTTTGGTAATTTTATGTAAAATACAAAAATATACGGAAACCTAGCCGATTTCCATATTCTACATAAAAATAATACATAAGAATTGTTCACATAGGAAGTGCCCTTCACATGCCTGAAGTATTAAATTTATAACATTTAAAACTTGATTGTTCATAGAAATGTGTAGTAACTACATAAAAATGGGACGTAATGCTTTTAAATATACGTTTACTACCTGCACTCACTAGAGTTTTTCAGTGTTTCTGAAAGCTTCTGAATTGGGATGCACCAGATTATATATTATTTGCTATGTACACATAGGTAGATTTACATTATATTAGAATTAGTAGATTGTATTCTCATTTAATGACAGTATCGCATTAAGTGTTATGATTATCCTGTAATGATAGATATAGGTTGGGAAAATAAATAAATAAATATTAGTATTGTAAGGAAATTTTCGAATACCACGTCCACAAAAATGTCGCCCTTTTCCTTCGCACTCGTGGCAACTTTACACCGTTCAGTGAAGTTTTATCTCGGTCTTAGATTATTCACGACTCCGCCGAGAGATATATTCACACTTTTTTACTTTTACAACACCTACTTTTCACTTCAATAACAACTCTACTATTACACTGATTTATATTGCACATTGAGGAATAAAAGAATTTTGTTTTGGGCGGTATTCATGTGTAATATCAATGGAAATGTACCTTTGATGTCCCTTGAATTGTTATAGTCAATCTGCGTTGAAGGAAATAGGGCAGGATCATTTATTATTTGGGATAAAAGACGGAAATAAGTAAGGGTGTTAAAATTTTTTGATGAATATCCAGTATGCAGAGCAAAATGCATCTAATAAATATGTAAAGACAATCGCATATAAAAATTTGAGAGCTTTTTGTGTTGTTTTAAATGTGTTAGTTGTGTGCAAATATCCATCTTTCGTCAATGTTGGGACATATTTTTATCATGGGAAATATCTTAATCCCGAAGCATATAAAAGTACAATCAGTATAACTTCGTATCGGATCGTCTACATAGAGAAAAAAAACGCAATAGCCACGTGCCGGCGACGGAAACGTATAATGACGCCCCCCCCTCTCTTCTCCCCTCCCTCGCCAGCTTCTACTCGTACGCTATTTCTAGTAGCGACAGCAGAGACACTTCACTTGTACTTTACTGGATGTTTTGATGTGACTTTCCATGGCATAGACTTGGGGATGTTTGGAGAGGAACACAAATTTTGTCAAAAAATTAAATGTAAATTATTATTTCATTACTAACGGGATCATTCGAGCTGCAATTAGACTCCAAAATGTAATATTGTACAGAGACATAGTCACATGACAAATAAGAAGTATATTTTTTGCTGTTAAATATTGTTAAGGTTTATACAAAAGTTCAAGTGGGTAAATAGTCTAAAACTAAACCTGATATAGTTTTTTAATCTAGACGCGCTTAAAAGGTCCAAAAAAGAGTACCTACAAACCAATTTACATATATTTCACACACTGACATGAAATATTTCATTTTACTTAAAATGTATATCGATTTTAAAAAAAGTATTCAAAATAAGAATGTAGAGGCCAGCTGTATCGCTCAGCGAGTCTGCGCGCGGCGGCATGCGCGGGCGCATCCGGCGGCAAACAAACGCGCACGCGCGCGCGGCTGACTCACACACGCCTCCATGTGATTGCTTACTTACATTTTGGACCAAATTATTTTATTATTTTAGTAAGAATGCATTCATATTTATTTATTTCAAATTGTACAAGAGCCACTTTAGATTTTAATCCATCATCATTATTTTTAGCCTTTAGATGATTTAGGGCTGAGGTGTAGGCTACAAGCGGGGTCACAGGTGGCGGATAGTGAGCGGCTTCTAGACATGGTGGTTAGCTGCGAATATGTTGAAAAAGCAGGCCCCGACCAAACAGAATAACGCTAACGTCACGCAATGACGTATCAATGAGACCAAGAATTTCGCGCGGTCGGACCGACAGCACGGTAGCTCAATTGGAAGAGCAGTTGGCCCGGATTGCCAGAAAGATGCTGGTTCGAATCCCGCCCGTGCGCAATTTTTGGTTTCATATTTCATCTTTTAAGAATAAAATATGACACTGTGAGTGTTAAAAATATTGTAAAAACCATGACCATAGCGAGTAAACGCCGCCGTCAAATAAGCGGTTACACCAGGCCTGGTGTTGGGGGCAGCAACACCAGAAAAGGCTTTTTTGTCTGGGTATTAAGGGCGGGAAACTCTCGATTCTTAAACTGCAGTGTGGAAGGCAGGAGGGAAACCACCACACTATCTTTACTAATTTGGAGTTTTTATGAAACTCCACCGATAAGAACGTGGCTCTTAAATTTGATGATAATGAGATGGTTAAAGAAGAAAAAAAAGATGCGCATCATCAAGTAGGCCACCCGCATAGTCACATAGTAACCTGTTGCGAGTGGCCTACATCCAGTGTGATCCTGTGATCTTATCAAAAACGTCTTTCTATAATACCGGTAGACGTATGAAAGACTTCAGATTTCAGGAATTGATTTTAAACAATACGAAGGATTTGATTAGCGCAAGAACCGTCAAAAAAGTTAATTATGCACAAATACTTAAGCATTTGTATATTCAGTTTTGCATTTTTTGTTTTTCTTCTCTCTTAAGTATAGTACTTATAAAAAAAAACGTATTCAACAGCACTGGCACTTTATAAAACCTTAAAAAAAGCACAAAAAGAGGAAGACACATTCAAATAATAATTTGACACGAACGGGTCAAAAACTTTACATTCCGGTAATAGAAATACCAGTACGTTACCTATCGAGGTCACGACAATATCACAGAAACAAAATATCCAAATGAACATTACTAAAAAGAAAACGTTAATCTACGCCTAAGAGAAACTTCAAAGAACCTGTCTAATAAAACTTTCGAGTCTATGTGAATTGTAAGATAAATTAGTCATATGATCGGCGACACTGGAGGAAAGGTCAGCGAGAGACACTAAATATTGTACGTAACACCTCATTGCTGGTGCCGACTTACTAACGTAAAGGCCGTTGCTCACCAATCAATCGTCGGGTTTGATGTTAGAACAACAGCAACGAATACGCGTGCAACGCCAATTTTAGAAATAACAATTATAACAAGATGTGTTTCAACCTCAGCAAGACTATTTGATAGAGGCAAAATTCTTTATCTTTAAATATTTTGAATATAAGCTCAACTCAGTAACATAATACGTTAATAAGAAATTTTCAAAATTCGTTAATAAGAATTAAATTGCACTTGTAAATAGCAACCGTGACTCTGTGACAGACAAGGAATCGAACCCAGTGTATTACGCTATCCGGGCGTATGCCTAACTTATTATCTAGTATTTAGCTAAAATGACGAGAATTTCAGCTAAGTAATAATTAATAAAAGAAAAAAGGTAGCAGCTCAACGGCAATGTAGAGTCGCTGTATTGTTTATCTCGTGAGCGACTACCTTTAAAATTTATCTTACTCATTACCGAAACCAGTTGTATGAGTAAGCCAGCATCCGGATACAATTGTCGATTAAACATTACGTTAAGTGAAACCCATCGCTTCTCAATCAACTGTGAGTAATTGCAATTGAGATTCCACACTATGACGGAGACATTGTGAAACAATGTGGTAAGTAATCTTGCGGTTCTTTAGATTGCTGTTTTTAAGGTGAGCGTTATGCAATCAGAAATAAATAATAATAGACAATATCTCTTACTTTTGGATGACTATTTTTCAAATATGTTGCTTCGTTCGTAAGTTAAATTATTGTACTAATTTAAAAATTTATGTACCGGGCGTCTATGATGTTATGTGATTATGCATGATAATTTTTTTTGCTTTCTATTTATTTGCAGATTAAACATTGGCACTTGGTAGGATTACTATGAAAGAAAAATTAATAATAACGTTCATACGGCCTTTCGAGTCAGACACACGAATTTTAGATGTGTTACCAGAATTAGCTATTTTAATTTGTGTCCGTCCGTGTATCACCGCCGAAGCCGGGACATGTGCGTAAAGTACAGGAAATTATTAGATGATGACGACAGATTATTTTGGAACATCTACGATGCATAGGATGACGAATATGTATAAGCTTGTTTAACCTTTTATTTTCTTTAACCTTTTTAATTAGTTCTTGTTTTAAAATAAAAACAGCTTGTTTATATGAACTTAAAAAGTAGCTACGCTCATAAGTTTTACTTTTTTAGAAATAAAATAATGTTTTTTTTCTTAAGAAGCACCATAATGAAAGACTATGATAGAATTAAAAATGGAATCCACTTTTTAAATGTTTAGGATTAGTCTTAGCACATAATAAAATAAATTAATAACATTCTTTAAAATTCGCCTAAACCGAAGTGCAATCCAATGTTTTTCCAAATAATTCGATATTTATGTACCGGAAACGATATAGACGCAAAATCGATACAACTCGATCTGAGCGTGTCTCTAGTGACGTAAGAACGACCTGGCTTCGCAAAAATAGGTGGTCAATGGACCTCGAGATTCTCACGGAACAAAATCATGATGTAAGACAACATGGATCAGCAGGCACAGTTATCGTAGACCAGCAATCGTCAGCAGGAAGCTTATAACTAAGCTTTTAAATAGTGACCAATTGTACGGAAGGAAGGTTTTAAGAACATGCTACTACCTGATTCTAAGTGCTGGGTGAAATTGTACAGACAGGAGTGCTGATTTGCTATTCAATCCAAGACAGACCTTACATGTTTAATGCACAATGTCACAATGTCGGTTATAAATAAGCGTAAAGAATGTCATCGATCAATTACTTGTAAAATATTTCAACACTAATTTCGATTAATTGGAGGCTATTTAGGCTATTTGATAGGAGAACAAGAACAAGATATCTACAAAAAATGCGAACAGCAATTAAGACTTTTTATATTGGGAAACATCCTACTGCCTCTGTTTGTATTGTAGCCTGATCGTTACAGTTTCGTCTCGTTGTAAACGTTAGATTACGTTAATGATGGGTTTTGATAACAGTTGTCTATCTCTGAATCTAAACTACTTAATAAATCTGGTAATTGATGACAGCTCGGTTATTTTACCGATATCCCGATAGAGTAAGCAAATAAATTAAAATTTTCGGATGTAATTTTATAGTCAGACATTTCGCTAGTTCTACTTTCACAGACTTTAAAAAAAGTTATATTACAACAATTGAATTTAAAAAATTAAGCTTTCATATCAACGGGATCTTTATCTATTTAATTTTTATTGCTCAGGGCTTAGGTTAATCGTAGCAAAATTTTTTAGGAGCTTTTATAAGCTCCCATTTCTGTTTTCAGTCCGCTAGTTAAGATAAATTATGCACTCTTTATTTAGCTAAATAAATAATAAAGTTAACGGCGTTTCCCGTAATAGTAAAGTAACTAACAAGACGTATTTATTCAATATTATAATAACAGTATAAACCAGAACATATAAAGATGTTTCACGTTCGTTATCTGACCCGGAGATACCAAACGGGTATCATCATAAGTGACCCAGGTGATTTACTAATCTCATTACAATTATTTTCACTAATCAAGGCCCGTCTAATATATCACAGCGGAAAAAATGTCGTCCATTAAATATACGCCCACACGCGTTTTGGGGCAATAAAATATCTCCAGATTTTCCAGTTCAATTAGAATACTTCGCCCGACTGCGGACGATAGACACAGTAACAGTAAAATTACTTATTCCATTAGTAATGTCGCGAATGTGTTTTATGTTTGTTGCTATAGTTTGGTAGTATGCCAAAGTACTACTTACATTAAACTTTACATGTTTTCATTAGATCATTTATTGTTCCCAGTCCGCAACAACCCTTTATATTTGAGGATTAGGTACTTACGTTTGAAATGTAACTATAATGTTCAATGGCTAACTTACATAGATGGTACATTAACTAATGAATCTTAATACATACAAACATGTCCAGATCAACTGATCTGGACATGTTTGTATGTATTAAGATTCAGGTACTTTTGTACCGTATTTAGTTTTTATATAGAAAAAGCTGCAGTCAAACAAGGACATAAATATTTTGACGCTGCTTTAATTTAAAAATATATTTTGCATTGAGCACTTATTTCATGAAACACTAAACGAGACTAATACTAATTAACATAAATAACATCGAAGTAATTAACGACAGAAAAATGCGATAAAACTGTTGTAACTGGCGAATATGTTCACTACATAAATAGACTTCAATAATCATTAAATATTCTAATTAATTTATACGCAGATCATTATGAAGCGACTAATAGAATACCACTTAGTCTGAACTATACGAGTTAGTTCAAAACAATTTGTCACTTTGTGAAACTTATAATAAACTATTTTTAATTAACGTTATGCACTAATATTTTTCTAATTGAATTGTTATAATATTTTATAACTTAATATTTTCGTAAGTTCTACGTTTATTACACTAGGAAAAAAAGAAGAGACACCACCCCGTTTGTCAAATGCTAGAGTCTAGACTTTTAAACTTTTGATTTTGCTAGGTACGTAATACAACACTTATTAGTATTGACAAATTAACATAATTATTAGTTAATAAAAACAAAACTCAGCATCAATATACACGAGCAGAGCGTAGAATGAAAATTTGATGAAGCTATTAACATTACCACACGACATTAAAATTAATAACAACAATAAATAGACGAGCGATGGCGATGACAAGCCTACATCGCATGCAAGATCCACACAATAAAAAAGTACAAAAATACGTTTCAAATTTCTATAATACATCTTTAGGTGGAATATTTCAGAATACGTCATAAAAATGAGAATAAAAATAATAAATTTGGCGCAGGATATTGATTGTTTCGCACGTGAAGCAACGGGCAATGGGCATGGATGATACTGTACGACTGTCGACTTACCTTCGACGAGATAAGCGTCAAGGTGGGCGAGGACTCCTGTGGAACAAACAATAAATATCCTGCTTTAATTGTTTCTTTTTGGAAAATAACAAAATATTGTCAATTGAGCCAATGTTCGAAAAAAACTGGGGTCTATTTAAGTAATTTACTAGGACGTATAAGTATGACTGATATGGACACAGTTAATTTAGCCAATATACGAAAAATACAGGGGATGTATTCGTATGATAGAAATGCAACAGTGCACTGCTGAAATATAAAAGATTTAAAATAATGATGTGACTGAACTTTTTCTAAATACAAAATATGAATTAAGAAGTCTTAAATAATTGAAAAGTAATGTTTTACTAGAATAGTAAATCGCTTTCCAGAACCGCAAATAAAAGTTCCTTTATATAATTTTCAAAGATGAGTAACAGAATTAGTATTCCTGTTATATCTGTATTCAATACAGTATCAAATATATGCAGGGCTTCTAATGTTTAGGTTTAGTACCACATGCCTGCATTAAAATCAGTATGGGCGCCTATTTGGCGAAATTAGTCTAATCAATATAAATAATATGCAGTATCCAGAGACCGACGCAAATAAATAAACAACGAGTTCCGCGAACGATCGTAATCATTACGAGACCACTCCGACGTACATAATTGCATGCATTACATAAACCCTGGAGTACCCTCAATCTTTTGCATAGCTCCTATGATTCATCGGAGCTTCTAAGAAGAAAGTCCAGGAAAATACTTCGCTGCGTCAGCCAATCCAGAGAAATATGTCTCTCCTTTTTGTTCCATAATTCGTGAGAAAAATCCGAGCATCGCACAAGTAAAACGATCAAAACAATATGCCGTGCGCAATTATCTACCAAACGACTGTTAAACACTTATTTTGTTACATAGCAATAACTATTAAACGTATCGGAATAATTACAAAAACAAAGCGTCGCAAAAAAGCGTCGGCAAAAAGCAGACATAACCGAATCGCATGCGCAACCAAAAAAACATACTTCTCCCTTCTTAAATTATCCTGTCACGCTCACCTATAAAACGCAATTGGATTTTAAAAATTCAAACTTGAAATTGGGACTCGTTAGAGTAACTTGCTGGAGATAGCACTCAAATATACCCTCTATGTTTGAAGTGATAAGGTTGAAAATATGTAGAGAGTGAGATTACAGGTTATATTTGGGTGTCAGGTTGCGCGGACAATAGGCGCACGCGCAGGTACCGAAGGTGACCTCCGCGAAGGGCACGGGCTGCCCTTGCGCACCCCAGCGTTCGCATGCATTGTCCGACACGCCATTACCGAAATGACCATCATGGACAGTTAGTACTGTTCTTAGTTCTAATTGGATTTTTGTCGATGGTCAGATATTCTATAAGTTAGAAGTGTAAGTAATAAGGTAAAAGTGATTGACGTGCTAATGAAGCGAATGACAAAAGAAACGCGATGATTGTAGTAATTCAAAAATGGTGGTTTTATACTAGCGTTTTTAGTATAGGAAATGCATTGTATGTGTGAGAGAAAAGATTAGGGAGTATTTATAGATAGCCATGAATTATACTTATTGAATGATGAATATGATGCATAAAAAATAGTAGTCAGTAGCAGCAACGAGATAAATAGATAACTCTTGATTGCACATTACATAAGTCAGATACAAATTCGTTTAAGAAAAATGTACAATGAGTATGTCCATGTAACAAGAAAACTTTAATTTAACAAGTTGGATCCAATGTATGTAGAAATGTTATCGATAAGTTAGAATTTTATTGATAGTCGATGTTTCCCATCCCTACCGCTTGCCAAAATCGCGGTAAGCTGGCAGCAGCTCGCGGCGACAGGTGCGGAACTGACATCAATATGCCGATAGCGATGGTGGCGTAAGGACGCCATTACAATATCTATATATTAAACGCAAGACTCTATGCTCTCACTAAAGGATAGGAAAGTGTAGGTAGAAATAAGAAAAAGCTATAAAATTGGCAGCATTAAAATAAGTTTCTGAATATGAATTAGATAAGGAAGTCAATATTTTATAATTTCAAGTCATTTCTTTCTTTATAATATTTATATTTCATCATTAACTTCTATATATAAACTATTGTAAGCTGCAAGGTTAACCTTCAGATTCATCTGAAATTTCCATACCCTATTTTATTCATCTCAACGATTTCAATTCCTGCTAAACCTTATTGACCAGCCGTGTCTTGGAGATTAATCTACATTTCAACCATTCGGCGTTCTGTTTTTACCAATCAGTACCAAGAAACAAAGGCAGCTGAAAAAGAAAAAGAGTAAAGTTAACGGGCCCGCAAAAAGTCCAGGTACCCTCTGTTCCCCCAGGCGAAGCGCATATGGCTTGCGAGTTGCGACCTCTGGACAGCAGACTAACTTTGTAACCACCGGTCTGGCTAATAATGTTAGATTACCTACTATTACAGTATTTTCAAGATATTGAACAACATTTTTGGTAAATTCCAGTAGCTTTGTTTTACATGATTACATCAGAAGCAAACTGTTTTTATTTGTCATGACTTCACTTTCCAATTATGAATTGCAACGTGCTTTTTACGTAAATATAAGAAAGGAAATCTTGATAACTTTAAGAAGTTACCATGCTATATTAAGTTATGCCAAAAGTAATCTAATTTTTCTTGAAAAAAGCTACTTTGTTTATAACTACTCATGTATCTGATGTGATTTGATTCTTTACTTTTATCTAAACCTAGCATGTAGGACTAGTCTTTACATAAACAAAAATATCTTTGGGGTACAACCGTAGTCATTTCTCATTAAAAGTATTACCCAACTTGATAATATTTAAGTGAGTAATCGATCCTCGCGATAGTCATGTGAATTCCAAGTGAATCACTTACTTGTTTTCATCCGCCGTATTATTACAATTTCAAAAGTTCGCATTAGGTTTAAATAAGAGGAAAATAAACTAAGCACTCGAACAAAATGTGAAGTATTTTGAGGAAAATATTAAAACATTACCTTTAATTTGATATGGTATGATGTAATATGGACTTAAAATAAGCATTACATCGTTCCAACGATGTCAAAATTATACCAAAAAAAATACGTATGACTTAGACCATTTTCCACAATGCTCTTTTAGTTGGCATAGCACAAGTTTTTTTTTACTTTTGTCTCAGCTGAAGTGTCAAGGGGGTGGGGCGGGGAGGAACTGTACGAAGCTTCTGATTAGGGATGGCATCGCTAAAATAACTTAACTTCTCCATTAGAAGAATGTGTAAGTATGTCTTGACATCCGAAGAAAAAGGATTGGATTTCAAGGATAAAAACTGTCTTTTACTAGGTAATTGCGTTCTTAATTTTAACTTACGAGTAATTGCTTACTTCATGTAGATGCATTCAGTTTGTCTAACTATCAGATGGTCTAGTTTAAAGATTTTCATACACATAATACCACTTGTAGCGAGCTTTGATAAGATTGAGTTTATAAAGTGAAGATTTACGTGCCTGTTTCCAAAATTGTATCAAAACTGAGTTGTTAATAAACAATTTTACGTATAACTATAATGCATACTCGTTTCTTTGCGTACACCCCTAGAGCGACCCAGTTTCGGCGCCCCTTCCGCCTTCAATCAGGCCCGAGTGACGCGGCCGCACCGCACTATTTTGCTATTTCGATGTTAGTTTGCATGCCTTTTGTATGAATTTTGTACAACGTTTACAGCACTGTTTTGCCTGGTTTGAGAGAGGAAAACAGGGCACAAAGAACACTGTGATAATGACTATGCTTATTTGAAACTCTTTGTATGAACACGTCAGATTGGGACAGCAGCACGACAGAGGGTAGATAAGTCTGAGATCTTGTGCAAATGTGCTGATGGTACTGAAGGGTCCAGTATTTATAGCTTTTATGAAAATATTCATACTTTTTTACTAGCGGTATCGACTGTAAACAGAAGAGCTTAAATATTGTAATAAGTCATTTAAATGTCATTAAAATATGTATTTTTTACACTTACTTTAGGTTTAAATTACATTCCACCTATTTGATTATTCCACTATAAAAGGTCAGATACAACTTTTTATGAGCTTTTTTGTTTAATTGATGCATACACGTAAGTGACACGATAATTTATGAATGTAACTTCGATAGCGAATACTAGTTTGATGTAAAGTCCAGGTCTTGAGGTCATCGGTAATTGCGGGTTGTACGGGTAGTATTTATGTGCGTTTGCGCACGATTTGCAACGAGTTTTTGTTCCAAACGAATATAATTTGGGTCATTAATTTTACCAATTACTGTGTTTGATACTTCCTTGGCGTCTTGAAGCAAAAAGCACTGAATACCTGGTTGTGTGTTTATACAAATTAATACTTTAATGCCAGTGCACACTTTATAATTGATGGATTTAATACCTGATGATTTGTTTGAGGAAGAACTTGGTGTTGAAAATGGTACCCAGCTATTTGTTTTTTTAGGAACCACATGATTCATTGCGCGCCAATACTCGCCGTATATACTAAGTCAATAAAGACAAATCTAGGAAAAAGATAAGAATACCGTCTTAAACTTGTCAATAATTTCAAAATCACTTCTAATCTTCGGCCTAATAAAACTGCCAACAACAAAGAGCCTGTTCCTAAACACTTATACGTGGTGAACTACGGCCAGAGTTATTTCACCCCCTCCCCATCTCCCCCCACCGTCAATCGTAAACTTAACCTATTAAATGTTTACAGCCTTCGAAACTTAGCGCAGAGTAAGCGGGGACAGAGATCTGATAGCAGAAGCATAATTTACCGTGTAGGTAAGAAAATACGCGATGAAAGATATGAGCTTCTTGTATTATGTTCTTATACTGTGTGTACAGCGGAATATCAACAAAAGATTGAACAGTCCCGTAGGAAACAGTCAAGTAACTCTAAGTTCTACCGCTCAAATTTCTACTGCATCTCGAGGAAAACTTAAAATACTACAATCGTAAAAAAACAATCTAATTAGTATATTTCTAATAAGAATACCTCATAACACAAGGAAAATAATAAATCAATCTCTGTTGCTCCTCCTTGCTCTATGTTGCCAAAAGTTCATTCGTAAAAAGCGATAACCACCGTCGCAAACGCGCCGCCTAACGGCCTCTACATGCTATGTGTCGAGGCTCAGGGCTGGCAATACTACCTATGATTTAAGATAATAGCGCTACGTCTATCCAGTTACCTAATCATGAAGTTTATCCTTGAAGAAGTAACATGTTTTAAAATCTTATAGAGTAAAATTCTGCATTTTTTTTTGGTGTGCCTCCAAGCTACATACAAGTCAAGCATGTTGGATTCATGGTAGAGACACTGCAGGTGCTAATCTTTGGAAGTTACCTATATTACAATTACAATGCTAAACCTTCTGTCTAAAACCGGTTAAAAGTAACTTCATAATAGTGAATATATACCCCATACTTCTTCGTAAGTGCAGGAAATATACACAAACTGCATGTAAATGGTTTCTTTCAACGTCACCTACTACGCAGCTCGAAATTACCTTATCCTGTTAGGAGTTAACCCTGTTCTCGCCGCGGGCTATATCAGGCTCAAGGTCGGGCCCAAAGTGACCCATTGCGCTACATACGGCTCGCTCCCGTGTAGCGGCACTACCTTCGCCGCCATCTTTGTTCCTTTTTTGACTGCATCGGTTTTTGGGTGCCGTATTTCTTAGAACTCCAGTTTTATTTGGCATTATTACACTTTCCAATAAGATTTTTAGGGTTACTTGTTTTAAATTAGCGTTTAGGTTTTGCGTGGGCTTAAGGACTGAATGCAGTGTTGATTTCAAAATCTGTTTTATAAAATTAAAATGCATAACTATTTAGTTTATCAGACCCTATTACTTTTATCGTGTCTTATTCACTTCGAAATGCCAGGTCATCCTTGACTCCAGATAAGTCCTTCTCCGGATGCTGATCAGGGACGTGATCGGCGTGCTAACTAAGATCTGTTTTTATACCAAATTCGATTCCAAAATAAGATTGCAATCAGATTAAATTCCAACACGGCGAGGTCATACATTTGGACATCAAAGATCAATACCGTCAAATCTCTTTTGGCGCAAGAAATAAGTCACGGCCGTCATGGCACAATCCCATATAATCCCCATTAGTGCACATCGCAAAAGACCCACGCAGCCTCTCGCTCGCACACCGACAAAAAACGAGTACCTAACATATACGACGCGCAATCCGGTGCATTCCATACACTAACATACACAATCTTCATTACTGAACCCACATTCGAAAATCAGCCCTCAACTGTCTAACTTAAGAATCAGAATCAAAACCCGATGAACCGTAATGTTTCTTATTTTTTTCTAACACCAAGTGCGAAGGGTCCCGGCAATTCGGCCAGTCTCAATATAAATAACAATAACAAGTCGGCTCGGACGATCTTTAAGAGCCTTTTAAAAACATTGAACACTTTTGACAGATGATGCAGTGCGGTTGTCTTTGCCGCGTTCCAAATTTTGAAATTAGATTTTTAAATTATTTTTATTGCCAGCAGTAAAATTACTTTAAAACAAGAAGGTTTATGGGTTTAATAAGTCACTGCCAATGATAAGATTAGTCGGACAGTAACACTTTATAATGGTTTTAATTATACGAGATGTTTGAATCATTGTTTTGTTCATATACCAACCCTTAAAATTGTTCGTTGAATTCATAGTTTGCGCAGAATTAATGAGCCTGAGTCATCCTTGGTTTCTTTTGACGTCACGAGCGAGAGGGAAAGGAGTTATTTCCAAGTTGATTCATCCACTCGAGCACTCTTCGCAATGTCAATAGCCAAGGGAAGGTATTGTGTAATCTTTGAGGGTATTTCTCCTGGGTCACGTTGAGGGAACAAAAACAATTACTCTAATTAATGAGTTGTGGTTCAGCGCAATCGTAACTTCGCCAGATCTAATATGAGGTCCGGAGCTTGTTACTTTTTCTTGAGAGGTCGGGCGAAATAAATTGTACACGCTATTCATTCGGTGTTATTCACAGACGGACTGGCGACTTAAAAAAACTAGATCTTAGTAATATTCATTAGATGGGATCATGTCATAGAAAACATATGTAATATGAAAAAAAAGTTATATAAACAAATAACCTGAAGAAAGTTCATTAAAACTTACTAAAAAGCTTAAAATAACGCATCTGTCTTAGATTTACTGCATGATGTGCGAAGACTCTCGTGCAGTACTGTACGGAAGCTTGACTTGAGCTTTGTGAGTTTTTTGTGTGAAACATTGGAAAAATTATAAATAATATGTACAGTACAGCCAGAAAAACTTATGGCCGTTGTTCTACTAATATCTTAAAGCAGGTTTGGTGCCTAATCGACTGAATATAAACTACATTATAATGGAAGTATACCAAACAGATTGTATTTCAAGTCGGAATCAACAAAACCGTTCCTTTTTAATAAGGTTCTATCAAATATTTATTAAGCATATTATAAAGTTGATTATTAGCGAGAAATATTAGCGCGGTCGTCGTTAAGAGCTCGAGTATGTGACAGATAGCAATAAAAAGATGCGTGGGCGCAGCGTCTTACAATCGTGTAGTTCCTCCTCTTAATAGACCGTCTTTGCGACATAATTGTAAATCAGGTGATTTTGATTTAATTGCCTTTAAGATCAAGCTTGAATTAACATTTATTGTTAAACGATACAAAACAAGACACTTAATTTGAAACTTTTAATATTAAATTATCTAAATAAAAAACCACGTAAAACTGATACAACGCCATGTACCCATTTCGTGATTTCTTACAAGTGTTTGCTCTTTCTAATTACGCACGATTACGTGGTTTACCGTAAAATACTCAGCTACGAGTAAATTCTACAACTACAACATGGCAGGTAGAATGTAATCTACACGGCTTATGTTTGTTTAGCTCTCCATTACTTTTACAACTAGTATTAGGTGTTACTTTACCATATTACCATCAAAATTGTTTAAGATGACCATTTCCTCGTAGTTGTTCAGAAATGAGAATGTGGAAATGGTACAGTTCACTGCATAAAAATCAGAGGTCATTGATTTTTTTGCTGGTCTATTTCGTCCATCCATTGATTAAAAAAACATTTAATCAGCCTAAAGTCTTACATTGGGCGACCTTTTAACAGACACTTATCATAGGTTTACATCTTAATCCGAGCGAGATTGATTCCGCATCGCATTCCATACGCTTTCAGCGAGCTTTGCCATAAGGTCATCATGCTCATGTAGTCATGACTTAGTAGTCAAAGGCGTTTATTTGGTGACCACTGTACAGCTCATCTAACGGTCTGCAGTATAATAGAACATTTGCGCCCGCGCATCTTTCGTATAATTTTGTAGGGACAACTCAGAAAAGACTCCAACAATTTAGGTTTAACGATAGTTTATTCCGTCACTTTGTAACAATAACCACATTTAACAAACAAGATCTTTATTTTATAGATAGCCGTTATTATTTTTAATATCTAATATCGACTTCACAATTAGAACCGTTCGCTACCGCTCCCCGACGAAGAATGCCCAGTCCGCTCGAGCCGGCCCCACTCCTTGCCGCCGTTTCGTGAGCCAACAACGAACGAACGAACGGAAGGAGTGTTGCCACTTGCAAAAATTAGAATAACTATTTAAAAAATTAGCGAACCTTACACTCGTCCATCCTGAACACGTGTATGTCCCCATACACGCATCCGGTGAAACCTTACACTCGGCGAAAAAGAGGCACTCTTCGTTAGGTAGTAACAGTGGTTGTATTCTATTAATCAAATCAACAAGTAAGTAAAACATACTCAGCTCGCTATTATTATCAAATTTATATACATTTTGCCTTCAATTACACAATAACAACGTAACCAATTATTCAAATAGGTACTAGTTAAATTCTGATATACTAACGTTTATCCAAGTTAATATTTAACCATGCATTTGTTTCATCAAATTAGCTATATTATCGTACAATCAGATTGGCACTAAACCGTATTTTATAACCAAATAATTACTAAGCCAATTAGCTTATTTTAACATTTAACCCAAGAACAAAAAATAAATAAATAAACATTTAGCCATGTAACATTTGACCAAGTAATCATTTAACAAAGTAACAATTTAACCAAGTAACCATTTAACCAAGTAACCACTTAACCTAGTAACCATTTAACCAAGTAACCATTTAACCAAGTAACCATTTAACCAAGTAACCATTTAACCAAGTAACCAAGTAACCATGTAACCACGTAACCATGTAACCACATAACCATTTAACCATGTAACCATGTAATCATATATCCATGTAACCATTTAACCACACAGAACCGGTTTCAGGTCAAACTTGGCAGGTGCACGTCTCCCTAGCCACGCCTGACCTGAAACAACACAAAACAATAATGTACATAATGTGTTCATCGTTGATGATTTAGTAACAGCCACTGCTTAATCCATACTATAAGTAAATAACCAACGCTAAATCACTCGGACATATTATCATCGCTTGCTTCACTACTGGCATCGCTGTTAGAATCGTTATCGATTTCCAAAGAGGCTATGTGGATCCAAGGTTGCATACGATCTGCTGCAACGGTTGTTTTACGCCTTTTCTTCATACCCTCGAACCCAGGAATGGGAGCAACTTTGTATCGATCATTACCTATTACTTTAATGACTCTAAAAGGACCTTCGTATGACGGCATAAGTTTTGTACTTTTGCCGTTATTTTGAAAAGCTACTTTCGTGATCTTTACTAAATCCCCCTTATTGTAAGTACGAGCAGGTCGTCTGCCCTTGTCATAATATTTTTTCTGTGAGATCTGAGCCTTGTCAATTCGGGATTTAACTTCACTACGAATAGACGGCAGAGAGGCATCTTCTCGAGTAGCGTCGTTTAACTCATTCAAAACCGGACTAAACTCACTACGCATTTCTGTACCGAACATGACATCCGCGGGCGACCTACCTATCGTTTTCTGTACGGTATTATTTAGCCCCCATTGGATCCTCCCCAGTTTATTATCCCAGTCCTTCTCATCATCATTAAAATTTTGCGCCGTCAATGAATCAAGGACCGTTCTGTTGTAACGTTCGACTTGACCGTTCGACCTGGGACTCGCGACAGCATTTAAAATGTGCTTTATCCCCCGGTCAAGACAAAACCTCCTAAATGTGTGAGAAGTGAAACAAGAACCCCTGTCACTAATAAGACGGTCTGGTGCTCTAAATGTATCAAAAATATCCTGCAATACTTTGATAACATTCAGAGTGTTCGTGTTACGTACTGGCTTTATGAATAGAAATTTCGTGAACGAGTCAACAACGGTGACTATGTGAGTGTGTCCTCTCTTAGACTTAACAAAGGGTCCAAGGTGGTCAATGTGCAAAGTGTGAAACGGCTTGTCAACCTTTTCGATTGGATGCAAAAGACCCTCGCGAGTGGTCGAAGCTTTTTTCGCGTAGGCACACTCAATGCAAGCCCCAACATATTTCTTAACAAATCTCTTCATCTTCGCGAACCAATAATTACGTTTAATGCGATCTAAAGTTTTCTCAAAACCAACGTGACCGATGTCGTCGTGATTTCTTTTACACACTTGCCACCTTGCACCCTTTGGTACTACCCACATCCTACAGTCTCGATCGCCCGTTTGCACCTGAATAGCCTATTGTCTTTCAATACGTAATTGTCCTTGATATACTCTACCCCTTTAGGGTCAAGATTGCTGCACAGTATGTCACGAATTCTGCGTAACTCCGGATCTCCTAATTGTAAGGTAAGCAACCAGTCATCGTCATTTATAACCATCACGGTGGGGTATCGTTCTGGGTTCAAGGTGTCAGAGTCATTTATAGGGTTCCTTGACAAAGCGTCAGCATGACCCATCTTGGCTCCTGAACGATACTCCACAGTACAATCGTATTCTTGCAGCGCAAGCCACCAACGTGCAACTCTAGGAATAAGATCACGTTTTCCGAAGGTTGAGCGGAGTGCACTGCAGTCGGTAACTATTTTAAACGGTTTACCTAACAAATATACTCTTAACTTTTTCAGCGCACATACTACAGCCAGCGTTTCCAGTTCATAGGAGTGGAAATTCCTTTCCTCTGGCGTGGTCTGGCGACTGTAGTAGGCTACCGGATGTAGGGGACCCTGGCACTCCACGGGACGTTGCAGCAAAATACCACCTACTCCTACTCTGCTGGCGTCCGTGTGGAGTTCAGTTTCTGCTGCAGGGTCATAAATAGCTAGTACCGGTCTCTCAGTCAATTTTTCCTTAAGAATTTTAAACGCTTCCTTTTGATCATCACCCCATTCCCAAGCAGCGTTTTTCTTTAAGAGTTTAGTGATGGGATAGGCTAGTTGCGCGAAACCTTGTACGAATTTTCTAAAATAGCTTACTAGGCCTAAGAATTGTCGGGCACCGTGTACATTTTCTGGGCAAGGGAAATCAATGACGCTCTGTATCTTTGCTTTACCCGGACGCATGCCACTTGAGCTTATTTCGAAACCTAAGTAATTTATTGTGTTTTGTAGGAAAGTGCACTTTGCCAAATTCAACTTCAGGTTAGCCCCCTTCAATAAATTGAGAACTTCTTCTAACCGTTCCAAACATTCGGATGCGCTCTTACCAAAAATCAGCAAATCGTCTATGTAAACAGTAGCTTTGCTAAAACGGACCGGGCCTAAGACATGATTCATCATGCGCTGGAACACCGCGGGAGCATTGGCCAGGCCAAACGGCATGCGATTGTACTCGTATTGCCCGTCTGGCGTGACAAACGCTGTCAAATGCTTGCTCTCTTCGGCTATGGGGACTTGGTAATACCCGGACATTAAATCCAGCGTGATGAACCATGCCTGTCCTGCTAGACGTGCTACTTCATCCTCTATCACCGGTATGGGGTAACGTTCCTTTACCGTCACAGAATTAAGTAGCCTGTAGTCTACACAAAGCCTGACACCACCATCCTTTTTCCGCACCAGAATAATCGGACTAGCGTAGTTGGAGACAGACTCTCGAATAATACCCGCCTCAAGCATTTCGTCAATCATCACTCTTACCTTCTCGCGTTCATGATAGGACAACCGATATGGCCTATAGACTACAGGACGCTGGCTATTCAATTCAATTTTCATTTCTGTAACGTTCGTGCAACCGAGGTCGGCGAGGTCATGAGAAAAACAGTCCTCGTAACGACGGAGTAGCTCTATAAGCCTAACCTTATCTTGATCACTAACTGACTCACCTAGACGTAACAGACTCTCATCTAATTGTTTGGTTGAATTAACATCGTCATCATTATGGAATGACGTTGAAACATTTAAGTTTGACAGCCTATACACTTTTTGTACCTTTTCAGCTCTAGAAAATACGTAATTCTGTTGTAATTGGCATGGAACAAAGAAGGGCGTAACCGTTACAAACAGCACGCCCTGTTTTACCTCGTATGCACCACCCCACACGACAAATTGTTCGTTCGGTCTGCCCACGACTTTAGTTTCAAATACTACGCTACCGGAAAAAATGTTACCCGTTGCGGCCTTGATACTAGCAGCCCCGAATATCTGACAACGTCCTACAATCCTAATCCTCTCTAAGTAATTGACTTCCTCAATAAGATCTGGTAGTTCAAGACCTACATGTGTGAATTGTAATTTATTAACATCCTTGTAGACAACGACATGCGGCTGCTCGGAAAATGTCTGACCAACTAAAATTGTTTTATCCAAAAGGGAATCATCCACTATCCTACACGGAACTACCGCCGCCACGCGATCAATTGTTATATCAAGTTTGACTGACCCTGCCGAGTGCACTATACTATTTCCAAAACCTTTCATCGACGTTGGAACCTTATCATGGGCAAGTCCCAGTTGAGATACGAATGATTGTTTAATAAGAGTGACCTCACTGCCTAGATCAATAAAAGCTTCAACTGGATTGCCGTTAACAATAGCTTGTTTTATAAACTTATGGCTAGGGTTGGAGTTGGATATGCACATGGTCTTAGCAGCATTAATAGCTTTGTTCGACGATGGGTCATCCTTCGACCTACAATCATCAGACCTATGACCTACCCTATCGCATGCACTACACTTAACAAGGGGTTTAGGGCATCTGGAATATGGATGCCCTTTTTCCTTACAGTTATAGCAGAATAAATTAGGATTTAGCTTTGTATTAGCCCTATTACTTTGCCTACCGTCAGACGAACTGTGATTCCTATCTCGGAATGGTATTGCTTGCCCAGAAGGCTCCTTATTATTACTCAGTAAGAACTTCAAAAGGTGGTCAGGCTCCTCACATCTTAACGCTAAAGCACTCGATCTCATAGTCCTATCAGTAATGCCATGAATGATGCAATCGACCGCCCGCCTACCAGTAATATCGCATTGATTCAGAAGTGAAACTTTTTCGTAATAATAAACCTCAATTAGTTCATTCGGTTTGGTTTTCCGTTTTAACATATCCTCTAATACTTGGCCGTAATTTTGTTCTACAGGAAAGGCACTTAGTAATTTACTTTGCCATTCTTCCCATGTAAAAAGGATTGAATTTAGACTTTCGTACCAAGTTTTTGCTAAGCCTGTTAGTTTCTGAGTGGCAAAGTGAATTACCGTCCTCTCGTCCCAGCCGTAAACCTTGGCACATTCATTCACCTTACGGAGCCAGACGTCTATACGCTGACTCTTTTCAGAAGGATTGAATTCTGGTACCATGTTTTTATGATCTAAGCTTCTATTCGCGACTGTGCCTTGGCTTAACGGCTGAGGCGGTAAGACTTCTTTAATGGATTGTATAATCTGTATTACATCTTTAGAAGAAAAAGTGGGACTACGTGACCTTTTTGGGCTCCTGGTGGCTTGATCCTTCTCCTCACGGCAACCCGGCAGCCCGCCACGACGCTTGACCGCCGACGCACGTAGCTGCTGGCTGCGATGCTCGACGCCCGCCGACGCGTGGCAGTGCTCGCTGTGGCGCTCGACGCTCGGCGACGCACGCGGCTGCCTGCTGCGGCTGCGTGCACCACGGCTTGGCCTGGCGCCGGATCGGCGGCTGCGGCTGCGTCCTTCTCGGCTTGACCTCGCACCCGGCTGCCGGCTGCGGCTGCGGCGTCCCCGGCTTGACCTCGCACCCGGCTGGCGGCTGCGACTCAGCCGCATACTCGACGATTCACCCTCGCTGCGGCGCTGTTTGTCCCGCTCTCTTTGCAGTTCCATATCCATCTTGCGGACCCGGGCTCGTTCTCGCTTCAGCGCTTGTTCTCGCTCGTCGATACGACGGCTGTGGCTGCGGCTTCGGCTTCTATGACGCGAGCCAGGTTCACTTCGCCTGGATCGCGAGCGTTCGCGCTGGGGAGTTTCCAGGCTGCGACACGGGCCGTTTTCCGCATTCATATTTTCACGCTCGTCATGGAAAAGAAAGGGATAAAGTTATAATTCGTATTCCGATTCCGATTGTATATGATACATTATTGTCATTAAAATACCCTTTAACTGTAAATATCTCGGTAACGCGGCTTCGTAGCACAAAAAGGACAAAATTTTCAACCCCCTTTTAGATACCCCACAGCCAACGCCCCGATTCCGAATTTATTTTTATTTTATTTATTTTTCTACCCGCACTTTTTTTTCAACCTTTTTTTTATGTATTCACATTCTCTTAAGCCTTGCATGCGTGAAACAAGTAAGAATAATGCTTCAGAATAAGGAATGGAATCAATAAAGTACAAAGTGGGCACAAAGAAAAAGACCAGGCACGCCCAACGATCATAGCGTTGTTAAAGCTAGTTGGCATTGAATTATAAAAACTACTCAAATTAAAAATTGTGTAGGCGTGTACTTACATTTTTATCCTCGAATCCCACTTCTGAGTTGTAGGGACAACTCAGAAAAGACTCCAACAATTTAGGTTTAACGATAGTTTATTCCGTCACTTTGTAACAATAACCACATTTAACAAACAAGATCTTTATTTTATAGATAGCCGTTATTATTTTTAATATCTAATATCGACTTCACAATTAGAACCGTTCGCTACCGCTCCCCGACGAAGAATGCCCAGTCCGCTCGAGCCGGCCCCACTCCTTGCCGCCGTTTCGTGAGCCAACAACGAACGAACGAACGGAAGGAGTGTTGCCACTTGCAAAAATTAGAATAACTATTTAAAAAATTAGCGAACCTTACAATTTATTTCTTTAAAGCAGGATTTACATAAAAACGCTATAATCCACGACAATTGCGACTTCACCATATATGGCGAGGTTTAAAAACGAACAAGTATACTCTAGCATGCATTGGTGTTTATTTATATCGTTTGGGATTATTTGAAAATGTTTTTTGTAGTATTTGTGATAATATAAGATTTTAAACTTTGTTGCATTTTTAAACTAAACTTCACACTTTAACGGGATTTTATGCAACTTTCACTTGTTTAAAAGGTAAAAATGATGTTTACCTTCCCGACGTTTCGACCCGGTTACACGAGTCATGGTCTCGGGGCGACTGTTGAAGCTCGGCGTCGTCTGCCTGTGCGCGATGAAATATTTTCTTCTACCCGCACACTTTGAATATTTATTGCACTAGTACAGTCAGCTCGACAAATAACACTAACAGTATCTGGATTATTTACTGACGGCACAACACACGATTTGCACTTTGTTATTACTGGATTCCAGGTAGGTGACAAATGAAAACCATCATCCCGATTGAAATTTTTATATTTCTTAATTTCAATTGCTTCACGCACTTACCTAGTGTGGTAGTAACGATCAGTGGAGAGGATTTTTGGATCATGAAGTTCCATCCAGTGATTAGGGCCTGAATTAATGATGATGATGGTTTTCATTTGTCACCTACCTGGAATCCAGTAATAACAAAGTGCAAATCGTGTGTTGTGCCGTCAGTAAATAATCCAGATACTGTTAGTGTTGTTTGTCGAGCTGACTGTACTAGTGCAATAAATATTCAAAGTGTGCGGGTAGAAGAAAATATTTCATCGCGCACAGGCAGACGACGCCGAGCTTCAACAGTCGCCCCGAGACCATGACTCGTGTAACCGGGTCGAAACGTCGGGAAGGTAAACATCATTTTTACCTTTTAAACAAGTGAAAGTTGCATAAAATCCCGTTAAAGTGTGAAGTTTATTTGTGATAATATTAATAAAGCTTAAAAAAATTACTACTGTTATTTGTCAAATACACAAATGTCGTGTCATTTACACAATCGAATGATCCGAAAGAATGTCGAATAAATATAGTTACAAAATCTCGCACGAGCATCGCATGGGAGCCAATTAGAGTTTTATTGACAATCCTAATTAGTGACCAAGTCGCATTAGCCCAATAAACGCATGTAGCACCGGTTTCTATTAGCCACGGAACATAAATAGTAAAGAGCTTTCTAAAGAGCTTACAGCGCTAGAGCTTAAAGGCGCATGAAGATTACAGTGACTATCACAATTTAATTATATATTTAATTATTATTTATCTGTAAAATTGTACACTTACAACTCATTATAAAAACTCTCCTAAATTAAAGCCGAGAGAATTTACAAGTCAGTAAGAAGATATCGAAAAATAGTTTTTTTGCAGTTCAGCCACAATTTTTTAAATTATATTTTTTGAGTGATTTAGAATTAAGGGACTGTAATTATTAAGAATATGAGCTTTGTTTTATCTTTATACATGCTCATGCTCAATCAAAAGTTACGCATTCTGGCGTAGAGTTGCAGTCTTTCTGCGACGTCGCTTTATGGAAATGCGATCCAAGGATGACGATTCTTGTTTGTCAAGATTTGGTCATAAATAGTAATTTATATCCATCACTTTATTGAGTGTCAAAAAGTGAGTGATCGCATCACCTAAAATGCAGACTAGTATGTTTTACCTGCATTGCCTGGGGCTCCTGATGCAACATCGTGAGAACTAACTATCCATTAAATTTATTAGCTAAGTGAGTTCGCTTTATTGCTAATAAATGCTGAAATTGTGCTCATATACTTAATTATTACAAGCGCAAGATATGTAAATTGACATTAAAATTGCACTAAATTATGGAGAGAGATAACATCGCTGTCGCGTTGAACTGATTTAATTAATACATCTTGACGTGTACTTTTAGGTTGAAAGTATTCATTTGCAAAATATAAGCGTAAGAAGAGTAGATTCATTATCCAAACAACAAAGATAAGATCTACAAAAGACACAAAGTTTTAATATACTACCACCGCTGTTGTAGCAAAACTTAGGGTCAATTCTCGGTTAATGTTAAGAAGAAGCAGGGAAAGAAAGTCGATCCTTATTATTAAAGTCTTAAAACCTTTAAAATGAAGATGTTTTCGCATGCTTCTTTACATAAATAGGTAATGAGATACGTAAATTATTTGCTTTGTCGACCTTATCACCCCATCTTAGCCATAACATAAGCTAGAACTCCAAACATAAACATCACGAAGGTAAGTGCCTGTTCGTTCATATAAATTTCGGTCACAAACCGCTCCTTCCGGTCTTGTTTAGTCTTGCTTTAATTAAATGTATCTTCATTTAGTCGTATTAGCATACCCGCCGTACAATATCGAATCAGTGCAGTTCACGAGTGACGCAAATGCCCCTACCACACGTGTTCTCACTAAACTAATTATGAAAATAGAATAAAAGTTGAACTTTGTAAATTTTTAATAAATCAACGCTTAAAATAAATATTCCATTCATGACTTATTGGTAACATAACATGTAGAAGGAATGCTTACAAATAGTTTAAAGGCTGATATTAAGTCTTTGTGAAAACCAGTGAAGTTTTCTACAATAAACAGGTTCCATTCTTCTATGAAGCTTTTAAATGTGTATGATTATTTATATCATGAAAACAGTTTTAAATGTTCATTCGTAAGTCCTGAACAAAGGGAGTGAACAAGCGGTAGAAAGGAGACGCACAAAACTTCGCCCACGCATTTTCGAGTTCACGTAGTAATACCGGTCCCCACATTAGACCAGTTTAGTGTTTTATAGTATTATCCTAGATTCGAGCGAGCGATTAGAGCAGTATTGGTTTCATCACTGAGATTTCCATTCTTCGATTATTACATTGCTCATTACCATAATGTGGCAATTGGAAAAAAAACTAATTTATCGAAACATTTACTTGTATAAAGACGACGCCGACTCATTCCGTATTCGTATCCGTATCTCTATGCTCGTATACGGTAGTCGGTAAAAGGTTTTTTATTTATCAAACTACTTGTTACTAGACAATTTGAAGTACGTGTGTCTGTAGTTTACATTTGAATCACATTATTTCTGAGCTTTAAAAGTAAGTAATAAGGATATTAAAAAACAGGACAAGTTTGAACTACGATTTACTTTATCTGAGTTATTTCTCTTTATTAACATCACCTTTATTTTCTAATACTTACATCTATACTAATATTATAAAGCTGAAGAGTTTGTTTGTTTGTTTGAACGCGCTAATCTCCGAAACTACTGGTTCGAATTGAATAATTCTTTTTGTGTTGGATAGTCCAGTTATCAAGGAAGGCTTTAGGCTAAATAACATCACGCTACGACCAATAGGAGCAAAGATATAGTGGTAAATGTGTAAAAAACGGGAGAAAGAAGTCACTATTTCACGCGGACGAAGTCGCGGGCAAAAGCTAGTACAATTATAAAATCAGTTTTGAGGCTGTACACACTATAGTGTTTTCAATTATGTGAACGTGTAGTTAGGTAACTGAACTTTAATTATTTGAAAAATGTAGAGTCAGTTCCAGTTATGTTATTATATAGGTTTTACCAAATAGTTGTACTTTATCATAAATCTTGTAACTCAGGAGCAAAAGTTTATACTTCATAATCAAAGTGGTGTCCACTTAAAAATAAAGATTTGACAAAAAAAGTTAAATAAAAAAAACTTAGTTATTTGCTAAACTACAAAGCCTACTCGTATGAGCAAAAATAACTGACGCAATAATCAGCAGCATCAATGAAGTATTTTCAAGTGGAACCTCAACTAGGCCGCGAGCGCGGGCGCGTCGTCCATGTTGTTTCCCGCGCGGCGTCGGCGCATAGACAATGCACCATTATCCCGCGACACTGCGCTCATTACCGTTTTTGCGCGCACGTCTGGCGGGGTCAGGGTTGCCAACCGAATAGACATTCAAAATAAGAATAGACTGGGCATGTAGTGCATGCTTAATTGATAAAATAGGTACCTTTCAGCAATGGGATGGTAATATACATGGAATGTTTTTACCAAAAACTAAGTCAATAACAACACTACAATAACGACAATAATCAAATAAGAAAGAAAATACTCTCAAAACATATTTTAGTCACCGTACACAATACAAATCTTGTCTCCTTGGATCTACTTTGACTTGACCACCAATGCAAGAAAAGCTAAAACTTCTATCGCGATTTCCACATATTTCACACGTACGTGACTGTTTTCATAGCAGAAGAACAAACTAAAGAGTAATTAGAATCATGGCAGCATAAAAAAAAATACTTACTTCTCCATAGAGGAAATAACTTGTTTAGGTATTTCATAATAAATGTGATTGTTTTGACTTTTACATAAGCCTTCTCAATTATAGATAAGAAGTAACATAAGTTTGCCCTGATTGGGTTTAATTGTTTTCCAAATACTTCTTAAAATAAAAGTCTACCTTGGACAGCCCTAGCTCTGCATTGTCCTTGCGCGTCTACCTGTGCCTATCGCTCATCGCCGCCCTTCGCGATGCGTTATGCTTTTTTGCCGGCTTTGCTCGCTCAATCTAATTCGATTTAGGGATATTTGCCCAACGTAGAGCCTCCATTGTTTTGTGGTGACTGGCTTAGATTGTTATCGGGTTTCAGATCACATTTGGTAACGTCTATAAAAAATATGGAGCAAGATAGAATGGAATGCAATTGGTACAGAGTGCCGAGATTTGAGTAAGTACATACATATTTAACGTAAGTAATTAGCAATATTGTTTTTTTATAAACACATAATTCTAAAATCTTATTGATGCAGTTGACAGCTTGGTATGATTTCTTATTGCGACATTACATTACCCGTAGCTTTTCCATAAACCCAAAGCAACACAATTCTTGTGGTTTCCAAAATACATTTATCGATAAATCTTCCAAGTTTTTAATTCGAAAAAATATCACTTAACGTAACTCCTGGCAGGTACGGACAAAGATATCCCGACACCTCGCTAAAAAAACTCTAACCAAAGAATAACTCTGCGCCCACGCACACATACGCAGGTAACTAATACGCGTAATAAAATAAATTCCATATATAAATTCGGGTGGGTCGTTTTTTTGTCAATTAAATATTACTGAGGGTCGCCGGCGCAGGTAATGCCGTACTTGATACAAAGAGGCTGTTGTCTTACTAGTTTGAGATTGTTTGAGAGCCTCTCATATGTTTCTTATAGAGATAATTACGTAGAGTCCGATACTCGAGATCGTTCTTTCGTGACTTGATAAATTAAATAAATGTAGATGACTAACATAGGTCACCTAGCTGCTAATGGTCTGCATACATAGTACACAAGCAATTGTTTTCTACAATATTCAAATGTTGGTGTTTAATTTAGGAAGTTGAAATCACCGTTTGTCAAATTTGGTGGAATATCAGGGAACATTTTCAACGTCTCACATAAAGTCAGCCCCATTCCGTTAATTAATAGGCGACTGTTAAGTTTTAAGACTATTCAATAATTTGTAAAAGCATGTTCATCTTTCTTAGTTACGATACACAACACGAAGATATTTTCCTAGACATATAAATAACTGAAGACGACCGCGACGCGATTAAAACAATTTCATATCAAAATATGGCCAGGTTTATGAATATGCAAAAAGTTGACTTTATTTTAAGCACCGTCCAAAAATTAAGCGATAAAAACAAATTTAAACATAAAGCTCTCATCCGACGCCGCTAAAACACATTCAATCATGGCTGTTCGGGCGAATTGTTCACAGGTAGAGACTTTACGAGCACTGAACATACGAAGCCAATTAACTGAGGTACAGACACTGCACGTTATGTTGATACAAAACATTCCAATTCCTGATTTATTTTCATCTTTATGTACGTCTTAATAGCGGTCAAAATCGATTGCGCAAAAACGTCGTTGTGTCGTATAGGTCGACGTGCTTTTCTGTGTACTACCTGCCTGCGCCCGCACATATGTGCATGTGTGCGCGAGTAGTACACACACACGGTTGTGCATGTGTGCGCGCAAACGGGGGTGCAACACTTACGCGTTAGGGTTACACAGATAAATCGCTTCGGTTAATGGAATTCCGAATTTATGTTCGGCCACCATTTTTTATATTGTTCGCATTAAGTGCTTTGGGTCACACGGTGAATAATAAGTTTTATTTTTACACACTATTCAATATTTGGAAATGGTTTATTCTGGATTTATTAAGTATATGTATATTTTATCTCAAATTTTATGCAATACTAATCACTAAACTGGATCGTTAATATTAAATGATTTTTAGGCAACATGCAAATGCCTGTCAATAATTCAAATATACAAATGTCATTTTCGGACCAAATTGACCGGATGAAAGTGCTCTCACTTCAACACAATGGATGGAGATCGAAGACAAAAACTGGGTCCGTAGGGAAAGGGCAAAAAGTGCAATAAATATGGCGCAAAAACTGCGGCTACCGACACCGCATGCCGGTACTGCCGTATTGCTGACATGTGCTTTGTTTCTTGTGACATACAGCCGTGGCTAGACTGGGGGCGGAAGAAACTAAACAATGACAGCAAATGTGTAACAGATATGAAGAAAAAGCCTTGGGTGCCTCATTAATAATTAAAGAAACACTCATACTATTATAGAAATGTCATTGAAGTGACAACCACATAAGGATACCTATCTATGTCAGGGCAGGAAGGCCTCTGCTAGCAAGAGGAAAGGAAATAGTAAGTAGAATCTAGAAAATAGATTAGAGGAATTATCAAAACCTCTACCTAATGTCAGTATAGTTTCTAGCCAGTTTCGCAATACGTAACATATAAGCTTTGAATTAACTAACGATAACTCTCTCAGTTAAGCCACTGCAAAAATTATATACAATTTAAAAACAAAACCACTCCATTACATTTAACAGACAGTCACAGAAAGAAAATTGCGTCACCCGCGGCGCGCACGCAGGACGCTCACGCCCTCTAGCCGAACTTTACGCAAAACTTCACTCAAATAATAGGGCGCCAGTACTGATTTACAACCTCCTTTATTCTCAGAAATCAGGCCAGGTAAAAAACCTACTTGTTTTAATATAATCGCGTGCAGCCTTTACCATTGCCGCTCGTGAGTCATTTATAGTGTAATCGACATGATTCAGTGACTAGACGCGAAAAAAATTAAAAACACAAGTGTCGAAGGCCGCATGCGCTTGCGGCAATTAAAAATAATTAGGGGGCAAAGATGGCGTCTTCTCGGAAGGATCGGTACGTAAATTTACATATGCCAGCTGGTCTAAACTAAATCACAGATCAGAAAAAACGGGCATGTTGTTTTAAGTGTACTAAGCATTTGTAAATAACGTTGAGCGTCGAGACAGATTTAAAATTACATAATACTATATAGGTAGTCTAGGTAGAATCAAGCCAATGCAACAGTCTAGGTAGGTTAATAACTAACAAATAATTTAATAAAATACGTACAGTAAACAGACAGAAAGCTCAACCTAGAGCTTTTGACTAAAATATGTGAGTGAGAGAAGTTCTTGATAGCATTTACAATCTTTTTTAGGGCAATGATAATTATAGTATACAAACAGTTATTGGGCTATTATTAGTTCAATTATATTTATTTAAAATATCTCCAAATATGTGTCCGGAATGAGTATACTGTTCTCCCTGTCCGGGACTAAGTATGCCCGAAATCGGGCGATTAGAGGCAATAGTGATTGAAAAGGGTAAAAAGGCCGGCTCTTGATTCAGGACTTTTTGTTCGTGCGTTGATTGCGGTGGTCATGCGACCGCTAATAACACGATTTATTTTAAACTAGCTTTTGCCAGCGACTTCGTCCGCGTGGAATAGTGACTTTTTTCTCCCGTTTTTTACACATTTACCACCATATCTTTGCTCCTATTGGTTGTAGCGTGATGTTATATAGCCTATAGCCTTCCTCGATAACTGGACTATCCAACACAAAAAGAATTATTCAAATCGAACCAGTAGTTTCGGAGATTAGCGCGTTCAAACAAACAAACAAACAAACAAACAAACAAACAAACAAACAAACTCTTCAGCTTTATAATATTAGTATAGATTAACGCTCATTGCTCGAGTGTGGCTGGCCAGTATGAAGTCATGTGTATTAGAAGTAATTGATGCTAATCTAAATAATTAACTCGTCAAGTATGTGTGAACGAGACACAATAGAAATTCCATTATTATGCGACTCCCGGCAGTCGTTTGATACCTGACTGATTAATGCCATTTTTTGCATGTTTTGATAAGGCACAGATCTGTGAATAAATGGACGTATTAAATAAGTATTTTTACAAAATTATCTATTTGTCGCATATTGTTTTTACTTAAATTAGTTTTATATAATTTTAAACATAGTACTGATCTTGGACCGCTTTGGACACTGGCTTATCCAACTTAAACCCAGCTGATTATAATAAAAAGTTTTGGTGCTATTAAACGATCGCAATTCAATTAATTATGCTATTGTCTTAACGTGTTCCGGCAATCGAGTCTACAAACAAGTAGATATAATACCTACGTAATACCTATGTTAATTTTTTCACGCAGTTTGTACTGCAATACTTATTTGAATCTTTCACGTTACTAAGAACAAGACAACAGTAGACATTGCCAGAATAAAGAAGAAATCACGTAATCGCAATGTCCGTTCCTTTCGGCAATAAGAGCAAGCAAGTAAGAGTGGAGGAGCTGAGTCAGTCGGCCAGTGGGCCGCTGCATTCTTATCACTGGACTGGTTGCACTGCTCCTAAGCCCTGCTGTTCACTGACAGTGAAGCTATCGAGCTATATGTATAATTTGTAATGTATTTATGTATATAAGTTAAATGAGTCTTGAAACAAGTCAAATAAACAACCTCAAAGAAGTAAATGCATTTTGTATATTTTTTTTTTTTAAAGATAATTAGACATTTGGCCACAATCTCACGTGAAGGTACACTTACATTCAGGTGAGATTGTGGCCAAATGTCTAATATCATTACTATGATGTAGCCTAAAATGGATCATGTCTGTCAAGTAACAAGTCCAAGTTATAGTGGCTAGGTCCTGCTAAAAGCTATATAGGTCCTGGTAAAACATGAGCTGCAGTAGTGAAAAAAGTTACTATTCACAAATGAAACACAGCTGGTTTTCTTTAACTGTTTTTAGCTTTGCAAATCTTTACTTTTTCGTGTACAGTGGGTTTAACAATTACGCGTTTCTCACGGGGCTTCATTCATGGCGAGCTTTTATTCGCATTATTTTCCTCCTCCGGTACTATAGCTGACCACACGACGAAAATTATTATGTATTTCCATCATTTAAGGTTGATTATCAGAAAGCATACAATTTCATGATCGATCCAATAAATAACGATTCTAAGTAAAACTCAGTATGACTCAGTAGACTGAGCTTTTGTATAAGGAAGTCAAACTTTCACTGACGAATCGTAATCATTAAAATTGGAGCAAAATAAAATGAATTCCCCGAACAACATTAACCAATTCTATGACATAGGGGAAGGGAAGCTTACGGGAAAGTCTGTTGTAAGCTTAGCTACATAGGCACAATTTTTTTATCTTTTCAGAAGTTGAAAGCAAACATCTTAAATTGACAAGCACCCATTATTTCCAGAGTCACTGCTAAATTATAAGTTAGACAATCAAGTTATTCAATAACCTGATGGCCTACGAAAAACGAAATCCGTCAAAACGATAATCGTTTTGCGGATCCGAAGCATTTCGTAGTGAGAATTCCATACTAAAAATGTTTCGGATCCGAAAAACGATAATCGTATTGACGGATTTTGTTTTTCGTAGTAGACCTCCTGCTTACTCATTCGAATCATCATACGTTCTCAGGTTTTAAATCTTGTGATAATCTGGTCGAAAACTTTTTGCCGCTAGCGCAACCCACCCGAGTGAACGAGCTCAGCCTGAGCAATAAAACAAACGACACGCTCAAAGGCTCACAGACACAAGTACATCATAATACGAGTAGTAGGTGCAAGGAAGGAGCTGGGTGGAGATCAAAGCCAATCGACATTAAAGGGGCAAGCGCTGCAAGCCGCTGGAAACGGCAGTGCAAGCGGAAAGTGCGCTAATTTGCACTGATGCACCCGATCGCATGGGCAGTCGCGATTTACTAGTTGGATACGGTTTGTTCATTACATTAAGCATTAGTAGATTTACTGGAGTGATTTCAAATCGTAATGTATCGAGATTTTAGAAATTTCAAAGGGTAGGTAGCATTGTCAATAGTTTCACAGCTGATGAAATTGTTATCACCATGATTTTGATACCTTTTCAGTTTTATCCTTTCCTACAAAACAGGAAACAATCTGTACGTACGTACCAAAAAAGAATTTCCTTCGACAATTGAAACCAAAGCAAGACTGCAAAGAAATTGGACACAAGTATAATTTTCACATGAGTGAAGTCAACAAAAGCTTCAGCTTAGAACACATTACGCAACCCGTAACTTCACAGTCGGTTAAGCTACTGAGCTGCAAATGCGATTAGGAGTTTGTAAGAAAAAACCCACAATGTATTATTCAATTGCGTTCAAAAACATATTGAGGTCTTTGTGGGGGCAAATGTTCAATGGATTCATGTAAGAGAAATAATGCATGACGACTAGCTTATGAAATAGGGCTGTCAAATTGCGCAGACAAGTTGTTATATGCAAGTAAAGAAGAAGTTATGAATGTGAAAAATGAACTAAATACAAATGATGCAAGATAAATATACAATTATGCGTCAAGTAATTAAAGGATTTTTAATTGGTAACTTAGTCAACAATATACGAAAGTGTGGTGAGTGGCATCCTTGGGCAGGGTCACGATTCGTATTTTTTTAATCGCAGCTCACAATGGTAGCTCAATGTATATGTATTGTTACTTTTTACGTTGCAAAAAGAGATTTGCAATCTTCTCTGGTGAGGATTAAGTGCGTCTGATCGCAATGCACTAATGGAAGTAAGTACAAATTGCTACAACAGTTTGATACCCGGCCTTTGAATCTTCCAAATTAGACCCAACATGAAGAAAAGGACACTATATTGACTTTATGAAACCTTCAGTTAACAAACTCTGGTTTGCACTAGAAATTTTTACTGTTTCAGGCAGTCTGAACTCTAAAATAACGTGAAGACCCGTCAAGTTTCGTTAACACGAAAGGATAGAGTTGTTTTCAAACTCTAATAGTAAAGAACAAGGATAACGAATGCTCCGAATCTGAGTGTCTGTCGCAGATTTCAAAGTTCACTGAACTCTGCCACTGAAAACATAAAATAGCGACCTTTTTTAAATTCAGTATACCGGCACATTCTTTAACCTCGCCCATTTGAAATGCATATGAAGATCAGCTGTCCGAATGTGGAATCAGATCTATGATAATAACTTCAATACAGCGATTGTACTTTCAAATGTCGAGTGCGTTAACCGCTGCCAACTTATTTGCGAGTCAAAAACTATTGCTTTTCGACCCAGAGGTGATCGCACATCCGCAGTACACTAGAAAGTTCTAGAATCCAAGGTGAGTTTTGAAAAAATCGAAAAATTAAGCATCGAATTGATAATTCTCAAGCAGATTTAAGCGAATATATGAATGGACAATAATAATGTATTGATGAAATGTACATTTAGAAGCGGACGCGGAATAAAGATGAGGGATTATAATAGTAAATGCGCAATTTGGATAATGCAAATGGTGCGATTGAACTTGGCATGTATGAGGGCAAGACCGGTGGCGGTGGGGGGTGGGGGGTATCACAGAAGGTTGTGGAGGGGCACACAGCGGGCTTGTTTGTCACAGAGTTCCTTGCCTTTTGATCTTGAGCTATGAGGACTTATGCAGCTGCATTATCTGCTTAAAGCTCTTATTTACGTCACTTAATTCAGATTCTAACATTATAAGTGTCACTTGTGATTAGCGTATTCAATTTAAGAGACATTATACTTTGTGATGAGGCTAGGAGCTGTAATGAATGTCAATTTTATTTCTATACTTCGCTTGAAAACTAGGAGCCAAAGCTACAAGTAAAGCAACGTTTCAATCAATCCAAGCGTAAAGGTAGGCTATAAGGAGGATCCATTTGGTACAACTGGTTAGGAAGGCACAGTAAAACGCTTTGTAGCGGCCGGGTGCTTGGTGGTTAACGTATTGGTTTGTCTATGTTAATAGTCATCCAGCCTCAATCTTAAACATCGCGGTTCAGTTTCCATTCTGCGTCTATAGCGCCATCTAGTCAGGCAACTAAGTCAGCGTCAGATGTCGCATAACTTTTATTCGTATGCCCTGCACTACATGCACAGACGAAGTAAGTAGCTATGCATTAAGTGCACGCTTGCACCGAGCTGTCAGCGGCGCATCGGGGGCAGTTTTTGTCCGCATCTGGGTCGCAGCGAGCACTCGCCGTTGTTCGCGCAAATGGCTAATTTAGGTCGCGTCACTGAGAGCGGCCTTTTTTCTAGTTGACGGTAAGTTCTGCTAGTTTTTTTAGTTTTGGGTTTAAATGGAGCATTTTAGAGCATCTAATGAGGGTTTTAGGTAAAAGGCAGTCATAATTACTGCATGGGACCACGGATGAGTTCAAAAGAACTTTTTTTACTCATCCGTGCATGCGGGACAAGTTCAAGTGAAAATCGTAATTTAAATACGTAAATTCAATTAAGAGAGAGCTAGGTTGTATTAAAAACCAAAGCCCAAGAGAGAAAATGACAATATGTAATCCAATATTGGAATCCAAGTCCATTCAAAAGATTAAGGTAGGTACCATGTACTTAGGTACTTACCGCCGGGGTCCATGTAGATGGTTATGAAAGGGAATATAATTAAATCGCTAAACATACCTCAATAAAATGTAAATATTCCCTCCTACCTGTGCAACAATGGTTTAAAATGTCGCATTTGCCCGCGACTTCCACCGCTTACAAAAAAACATTATTATTATGCCTCCCTACGTTTTATCGCATAATGGCTGTACAAGAGGCATAATTGAGGTAAATAATCCAGCGATCGGCCGTCTAGCTCGTCCTAAGCAAACATCGCCGCTACCTACTGGGGTCGGTTGACACTTGCATGCTACAATTTAGATTATATTAAACACGTGCAATTTGGAATCTTGCAAGTAATATTTAAGTGTGTTTGTTGATTTAAATAGCCGAAAAGAACACTTTTATCAAAATATTATTGGAAAATTAATGTAGGTAGGTACTATATCATTTGTAGGAACCTACTTTTAAAACCTTTCTAACTTACTTATCATTTGGTCAGTTTACCCACAAGATAAGCAGATACTGAATTATTGTTTCAGCATAATAAGTTCCTAACAAAGCGGGATTTCCAATGCCATGAATCTATTCAATAAATCTATGATGTATTCAATATGACAATCACAACAACATGTCCGCAAGTGGCTTGCACGTGCAGCGTCCAAATCGTGAAAATCGTTCATTTATTTGTGCGTCGTATGGTTCTCACGTCCGGGAGAATTAGCAAAAAGCGTTGATTTATCGGTTGGGTCATGGACCGCGACAAAGTTCACTGAACTCTGCCACTGAAAACATAAAATAGCGACCTTTTTTAAATTCAGTATACCGGCACATTCTTTAACCTCGCCCATTTGAAATGCATATGAAGATCAGCTGTCCGAATGTGGAATCAGATCTATGATAATAACTTCAATACAGCGATTGTACTTTCAAATGTCGAGTGCGTTAACCGCTGCCAACTTATTTGCGAGTCAAAAACTATTGCTTTTCGACCCAGAGGTGATCGCACATCCGCAGTACACTAGAAAGTTCTAGAATCCAAGGTGAGTTTTGAAAAAATCGAAAAATTAAGCATCGAATTGATAATTCTCAAGCAGATTTAAGCGAATATATGAATGGACAATAATAATGTATTGATGAAATGTACATTTAGAAGCGGACGCGGAATAAAGATGAGGGATTATAATAGTAAATGCGCAATTTGGATAATGCAAATGGTGCGATTGAACTTGGCATGTATGAGGGCAAGACCGGTGGCGGTGGGGGGTGGGGGGTATCACAGAAGGTTGTGGAGGGGCACACAGCGGGCTTGTTTGTCACAGAGTTCCTTGCCTTTTGATCTTGAGCTATGAGGACTTATGCAGCTGCATTATCTGCTTAAAGCTCTTATTTACGTCACTTAATTCAGATTCTAACATTATAAGTGTCACTTGTGATTAGCGTATTCAATTTAAGAGACATTATACTTTGTGATGAGGCTAGGAGCTGTAATGAATGTCAATTTTATTTCTATACTTCGCTTGAAAACTAGGAGCCAAAGCTACAAGTAAAGCAACGTTTCAATCAATCCAAGCGTAAAGGTAGGCTATAAGGAGGATCCATTTGGTACAACTGGTTAGGAAGGCACAGTAAAACGCTTTGTAGCGGCCGGGTGCTTGGTGGTTAACGTATTGGTTTGTCTATGTTAATAGTCATCCAGCCTCAATCTTAAACATCGCGGTTCAGTTTCCATTCTGCGTCTATAGCGCCATCTAGTCAGGCAACTAAGTCAGCGTCAGATGTCGCATAACTTTTATTCGTATGCCCTGCACTACATGCACAGACGAAGTAAGTAGCTATGCATTAAGTGCACGCTTGCACCGAGCTGTCAGCGGCGCATCGGGGGCAGTTTTTGTCCGCATCTGGGTCGCAGCGAGCACTCGCCGTTGTTCGCGCAAATGGCTAATTTAGGTCGCGTCACTGAGAGCGGCCTTTTTTCTAGTTGACGGTAAGTTCTGCTAGTTTTTTTAGTTTTGGGTTTAAATGGAGCATTTTAGAGCATCTAATGAGGGTTTTAGGTAAAAGGCAGTCATAATTACTGCATGGGACCACGGATGAGTTCAAAAGAACTTTTTTTACTCATCCGTGCATGCGGGACAAGTTCAAGTGAAAATCGTAATTTAAATACGTAAATTCAATTAAGAGAGAGCTAGGTTGTATTAAAAACCAAAGCCCAAGAGAGAAAATGACAATATGTAATCCAATATTGGAATCCAAGTCCATTCAAAAGATTAAGGTAGGTACCATGTACTTAGGTACTTACCGCCGGGGTCCATGTAGATGGTTATGAAAGGGAATATAATTAAATCGCTAAACATACCTCAATAAAATGTAAATATTCCCTCCTACCTGTGCAACAATGGTTTAAAATGTCGCATTTGCCCGCGACTTCCACCGCTTACAAAAAAACATTATTATTATGCCTCCCTACGTTTTATCGCATAATGGCTGTACAAGAGGCATAATTGAGGTAAATAATCCAGCGATCGGCCGTCTAGCTCGTCCTAAGCAAACATCGCCGCTACCTACTGGGGTCGGTTGACACTTGCATGCTACAATTTAGATTATATTAAACACGTGCAATTTGGAATCTTGCAAGTAATATTTAAGTGTGTTTGTTGATTTAAATAGCCGAAAAGAACACTTTTATCAAAATATTATTGGAAAATTAATGTAGGTAGGTACTATATCATTTGTAGGAACCTACTTTTAAAACCTTTCTAACTTACTTATCATTTGGTCAGTTTACCCACAAGATAAGCAGATACTGAATTATTGTTTCAGCATAATAAGTTCCTAACAAAGCGGGATTTCCAATGCCATGAATCTATTCAATAAATCTATGATGTATTCAATATGACAATCACAACAACATGTCCGCAAGTGGCTTGCACGTGCAGCGTCCAAATCGTGAAAATCGTTCATTTATTTGTGCGTCGTATGGTTCTCACGTCCGGGAGAATTAGCAAAAAGCGTTGATTTATCGGTTGGGTCATGGACCGCGACAGGCACATTTACCCCAAAAATAAAACTTAATGATATTGATTAGGATAGATAATAATTAGGACGCTGACTCTTTAACTATTTGACTTCTTACATAAATATATTTATTTTATAGTACTTCATTGTTCTACCCGTGCAGTGCACTTCACTATTGTAAGTTCAAAAAGCTACTTATTTTAACAATTGATATCAGATAATTTGTGATTAAAAGTATGAGTGCCAAAGCTCGTGTCAGTAAATCTAGATTTCATTGCTATCAATATCCGCTGCTACTGCCTACGTAAGTATATTATGTTCTTTTCACACAAAATCAAATACTCAGCCTGGGTCTTAACATTTTATTTATATACATTGTTTTAATAATATTGTACATAGTGGTAAACCCGTAACAATCTATTCTTATATATTTCTTACGTATGTTTCAAGATTTTCTAATATTAAAAACGCAAAGGCCAGAGAACAATACCCAATTCGTGAGGACGCCACCTAAGAACATACTTCACAATAGATTTATCTTCGTAAATTGCTTCCATTTCGCTCTACCTGCCGCGCGAGTAATAATATAAAATAGAAATAATAGACGTGTCATAACGATCCGTAAATATTGAAAAAATACTACCTGTGAGTGTGACTTTTAACTCTTGAAACGTCTCACTACACTTATACGGTTTCTCAAAATACGAACACTCGATTCCCGACCTTATTGAATTGAAATAAGAGCTGTCCAAGCACCGGGTTCGATTTTGCAATATCAAAATAAATTTTATTACAAAAAAAGACACACAATGCAAGTTAACGTAAAGTTTTTATTCGTATAGCTTTTCGCTATAAAACAGACATTTTATATTTTAAGTTTTATTTCCATCTCTCAATAGAGTGCACTTTCGTTTGCGATTGTGTAGCGATATTTAGATCTCGTACGCTAAGAATTCTGACGCAAGATAGTAAACATAGAAGAGCTGGATACAGTAGACTCACTGCGGGCAAGTAAGCGCCCATCGCGACAACGCATTCATAAATATTTTTTATATTAAAGTTGCCTATGAGCGCCAAATAAAAACTTTTTTATTCTTATTCTGAACAATTTATTTTAAAGGTTCTGACGACCCATTAAAAGACATCAAAAGTAAATTAATAATTGTTATTCTTTGTCAAACAAGAAAAATATTAAATATATAGCCATAGTCGCACATCTTGCAGTTGTTCTTTAATTTTTTAAAAGTTTTATTAACAACCCATTATTAAGCCTTATCATTTAACTCATTTCATTGTACATGTCTTCCGAATCACTAGAACAAGAATAAATAACTAGAAAACTACTGCATCAACGTTTAGTGCGGATAGTAACCTAATACAGCACACGATCGGAAGAAAAAACTAAGACAATAACATAAGTTTTTATTAAAAGGATTTCGTGGTGGCCGTTACTGTTTTATCTATCTACTAGCGGTCGCCCGCGGCTCCGCCCGCGTGGATGTCGGTTACCGCTGCAAAAAGCCTACCCAGGAAAGACACAGTCAGCAAACAAATGATTCCCATGTCAATTCACAGACACCGACACTAACTTCGACGAAGCAGTCACTATCCGCAGGCTGAACAGATTTTCTTTCTGTGGGTGTTAGTTGTTAAGTCCCGGAGTGCAACCCGTTGTTTTAGGATAGAAAACTTAAGCTATTATTGTAGAGCTTCTCTATACACAACATTTGACGTTACATTATTTTCTAGTAACAAAATATACTGATGCTCGGGAGCCCCGACCCCATGCGTAAAACATTCTTTTCGTAAATAAATTCCTACTAATTTGAATGTTTGGCCCAGGGATTTGTTTATCGTGAGTGCGAAAGAAATTTTTACTGAAAATCGCGCCGCGCGGGTACCTTACTCATAGATCTAAACTCCCCCTCCCACACGCTCACCGGGCCTTGGTAAAGCCTACTTCGCAACGGGCCGGCCGTGCAGCAGAAATCGTAATATGTATTTTAATTTCGCTATAACTTCAGAACCAAACGTCCAATTTAATATCGCTATAACTTCAGAACCAAACGTCCAATTTTAATCATTTAAAGACCAAATATTATTTACATTAACTATACTTAGTGATGAAATAATTAATTTTGATAAGGATTAATAGCATGAGTAAAATAAACGCGTTTAAATGTAGTCCAAAAAATAATCAAGATTTTTCAATAAAAAAAATGGTTCTTGTGCCTCACCCGACATAGATAGGTATAGTATGTCGCGGACTTTTTTGTAGATATTTATAAGGTCTACAATTACTTAGAACATTTTATGGTTCTATCTTTAATAGTTTAGGCAGGGTACGCAAAATAAGTAACTGTTTTGGTTGATTTTTTACACCTTGTGTCCGAAAAACCCTAATATCTTACGGAACCCTATTTTTGTTCAAAATTAAATATATCCTATATTACTCGTGGATAATGTAGCTTTCGAATGGTGAAAGAATTTTCAAAATCGGTCCAGTAGTTTATGAGCCTATTCATTACAATCAAACAAACAAACAAACAAACAAACAAACAAAGTTTTCCTCTTTATAATATTAGTGTAGACAAACGACGCATAGATGATGTGACTAGAGATCCTTGAAATCATAAGAAATACTTGAGACTTTAAGCAAATCATCTATGAATGAGTTCTTGACTTACAAGTCATACAATATTATTCAAAATACGAATAAATATATTTTAAATACTGTGTTTAAAGATATAGCAAAAGATATAGGTATACTTTTAAAAAACCCTATGTATTTCAATAACAATAAAAGTAATAAGCGCTTTATCTTTCTGTCTGAATGAAAATATCTATATGGCAAATAAAATTCAACAGGGTAGGAAAACCCAATAACCATACTTTGATAACTTGTCCGTAACGTACGGATCCCACGCCAAAAATTCTAACAACGCGCAACGTATGCTCAGATTTTTAAAAGGTTTAAAGGCAGACATACGAAGGGACGAATGCCGAAAAAAAAACTCCTAAAAGCATTGCTCGCAGTACTCTGTACCTGGATGTACACAAAAAAATGATTAATGATGACTCGAAATTAGATAATTTCGGTGCAGGTAAGTGGCGATTTTTTAACCGGTGTCCCTGCGCATTGTGCGACGACCCTTATGCCCTGACCCATTACGAAGTAGTAATTATACGTTTAGTCATACATTAATACAGAAAGAACCCCGATTTATTGTTAATTTAAATTACTCTAGCAGAGAAGATAACAAAGCCAGCATGCGTAATGACTTTGTGCTCAAAGATTAACGTAAATAAAATTCGAGAATTGGTATTACAAATAAAATTAAACCAATTTAATTCAAATGAAAGCACATGCTTCTGACTCTATGTAATGGTCTTTATACAAAGTGCTAAGTAGCCTCAGTGATTTATGCAGTGCATGCATTGTTTAACGATTAAAAAAATCTATCATTCCATTTTATTGACTAGATGATTGAAAAAAATCTCGATTGCAACTCGTTTCGCGAATGAATCTATACCAAATTAAGCTCGTAACTCTAAAATAACATTACAAAAACGTGTTCCGACAGTAACAATCAGAGTACGGCGCTGTAAAATTTTACAACGCTGTATAGAATGTAATTGTAAAATACTGTAAACGCTACCCGGCTTATTGGGACTGTAATTAACATGTATTCGTTACAAAATACAAACGGACACATACTTTGGGGTTTATGAGTAGCTTCTGCCTGCGGCTATGTTCGCGTGGTCAACGTACTTAGTTTTTAATATACGTAATAGGGTCATCACTTCTGATATAAAGAGTTTGTGCATACAATTAGTGTAGGCACTGTTAACATGCTAGGTAAGAACCTAGTTTTATCTTAGGCTATAAGTAATTTGTAACTGCGAAGTTAGCGTTATAAATGTAAGTGATATTCTTGATGGATATTGGTGCAATATCAACATAGAAAAAGTAAGAAAAAACGTTTATTCGGTACCAATTCAATTACAAAGGGAATTAGAAAATACTGGAAAAATACTCCTACTTTAAGTAAACGTACGTTACGTAGATTTGCAACTTTTCACGAAATGTACCAAGGGTTCCATTACACAAAGTAGTAAAACACTATAATTCATTACACATGCTAAGAAATATCACAATATGTCGTAGAGATTCCTTGCTAGTCAGATTTATAATGTAAAAGACTGTAACATGAGACATACCATAATACTAGTTTTGCAAAGCTATTTCCTTATTTTAATTAATGGGTACTACACTGAACAATTATTAATATTGTCGTGATTAACTTTGTGTATATTCAACACATTTTGAACGTATAATTCTTAAGGAGCAGGCACTCGTAATCCTCAATATAAATAACATCTTACATTAAGGACGGGTATTTATATAGGTACGTTACTATAGGAAGCAGAAATGATACGAGATCTTCTACTGTATTGAAAACAAATTGCAACTTACTATACCTTTAACTAATTAAATAAATACCTGACCAAATTTAAAAAAATCTGCTTGATAAAACTTAGCCTTAAATAGGCTATAAAGTATCCAGTTACAAATGTTATTAATCGCGTACCGATGTATCATTCGCCTAACTGTTAATTAAAATAATATTGCACAAAACCAAGCGGTAATTTATTGCAATAATTATTCGCCAGCAATTCAATAACATCCACTATAAAACTAAAATCGAAACGTATATGAAAAGCTTTCTCATATTCACTGTGTGAACTCTAATATTTTAATTAAACTTTACTGTAATTTACGATGAGAACCGATGAAGAAAATAAATGATTGTTAATGTTAAGTCGTAGAAGTAAAACTAATCATAAACAATTAAAACGATGGAACATTTAATCAAGTTTCTATACTATGAATCCTACAACATCGAATGTTTTAAATATAATTAAATATCTGTAAGCTAAGTATTTATTTGATTAAGTACGTGTATTTCAATTCAAAAACAGTAATTGTTTATTGCTTACACATACATTACATTAGGACAGAAAACTGATGAAAAGATAATACCTAATTTATAACTTTAAAAAGTTATGAAGTAGGTAAGTACCTACTGTATGTAAGAATAAAAAATATCAGTGTATCTATGGCATGGCGACTTCTTATTAGTGTGTATACACGTCATAGTGGAGAATCAACGGAGATAGATGTGCTCATAAAATTATTTGATTAATTGTTAATTAAACCAGCTTTGTCTGAATAGGCTGTATTCTTACCACGACCACCAATAGTCCAAACTTCCAGCCATAGTGCATGAACAAACATCGCACATGAGAAGAGTCATGTAAATAGATGATCCCGGATGGGTTCGCCGGGTCACAGGCCACAGGCCGCTGTAACTCGACCCGCGCAGATGCGCAAGAGTGCACTTCCGAAAATTAAGGCAAAAACTCACGCAAAAACTGCGTATGGGCGGCGAAGACTGTGTGATGGATCCGTACTAACTCTGACAATGTTTATTTCAGTCAACCGATTTAGAATAATTGTTTGAGAATAAATAAGGTATTACCTAAACTACATATTATTAAAACTAGTGAGCCTAACAGTAACATTGTTGGTACAAACCAGAACGCGGTGGTCATTTAGGCATCTCAGCTTTTTCAGTGTTTGGACTTATCGCACTAAAGACTCCCTGTTTTAAACCTACATTGACTGATAACTGTTATGTGTGCAACTTACATATTAAAATATTGACCATTCTCTTTTTTCCTGCTATTTTTTACGCAGATGAGCTATTTGACAAAAGCTAATTTACAGCCTAAATAATTTATTAACAATCAATTGGAAAGTGCTAAAACGCCACGAACAGACATCGACATCCGGATCACACGGCAGGGGGCTCTGCTGTCAATTTTATAGCGGTTTTACGATATCTGATATTTATTTACCTTAGAAGGAAAATAACGTGTGACTGCTACAAATTCTTTTGCATTTTAGTTTCTACAAGCCCTATGTTCCTTGGAAGTGACTGTCTAGTATTTCACCATCACTATCATGAAGGGTTTTATAACAACACAGCGGATCCCTAGAAAGAGCAAGAGCATACTGCGCACTTGACGCGGCGCAAGCGCACATTTGGCATATCCGCCGCGTCCATCTGTCTGTCACAAAAACAAATGCCAACAAAAACATTCATTAACTCTCAGAAACTGCACTAAACCGCTCACTACAAATTTGTAAGGTTGTTTTATAAGACTTTTAGATAGTTTTGACAAATCTCAGAATTGAATATAAAAAATAATAATAGAGAAATAAAACTTACGCTAGCACTTTTCAGTCATTTGGGTTAGATAACTACAACAGCAAACCATGAAGCCTTGAGGCAATATAAACATATTAAGCTCAAACTCAGGATCTGTGCTCCTGGTCGACAAGTTAAACTCCCAAACCACTTTTAAATAACGGATGCCATAAATAAGGACTTAATATACAGCCTCCTCTTCAAAGATATATCAAAAGTATAAAAATACAGTAGCAACTCAGCGTCTAGGCTAGACATTATCAAAACATCTGATAATATGATAATGAAGTAGATAAACATTCAAAATTATAACAAACAGTATATTTGATTTAGCACCGCCCATTAATTTTCGTTATGTCCATCCGTCGGTCCTCTAGTATCTCAATAACCGTTTGACAGTCGATGATATTAATGTGAAAGTTCCAAATATTGACGTCTGACCAATAAATATAAAGGCTAATAATCCGTAAATTGGCTTGATAAATACATTGTCTCCGCAGTAGGCGTTGACACGATGACCCGCGGCCATTAGGGAAATACACCGTTACCGATTTGAGAAAGGCAACATTAAAAAATTGAAGCAACTAGAGAATAAATCTATCGCGTTTCTTAATTAAAATCATTTTATGCGCAATCTGAATATATTAAGACGAGACGTAGCCAATAAAGCACGTTTGCGGCGGAAACACACGGATGGATACGATGAACGCGAACGCTCGAACATTTTGGTAGAAAACACGGAAACATTGCCATAATCGAAAAATCAGGACCTTGAATTGTATGTTTTTATTTAAATCATTTATTTATTCGTATTAGGTATAGATTTTTCTCAGTGTTTGACGACTGATGTTTGAGGAACAAAATGTTGCCATTTTAGATCAATATTAATTTCTTTTAGATTGTCGAAACAAATAATTTATTTACTCCATATGAGAAATGTAAAATATAGGGATACAGGAATTCTGACTAATTACGCTACTTCGTGAAGTTTATCCCCGTATTTTTAGCTTTGAGACATGCTGTTATGCTGGTAATATGGTCGTAATGCCCAACTGTTTCCGCTATACGAAATGGTATCGTCAGAATCAGCATATAAATTAAATGTACATAATTTACTGCGCTAATGTCCGCGTCAAATTCGAAAGTACAATATTGGACCGGATTGACAGTGCGCACATCAAAACTTGTTAGTCGTAAGTCTATCTGAATAGAGTCTAAATCTGAACAACTATTTTCAAATAATAGATGTCTGTAATAGATGTGACTACATACTAAGATACGCGTTGATTGCATATTGGTTGGAAACGTTCTGGGAGAGTTCGTAAACTACACCAAACCTTGTATTGCGAGTTCTTGTTAGGAATGAATAAGAACGTGTGAGTGGGCTCCCGCAATGATTAAAAACATAATTAACATTAACCTGAAACCGGTTGAATCGTGAGGAGAGTTAAAGCATTGATGGCTTGGCTTGTGATCTAGCTTCATACCATATAGGGTGCCGTGGGTAAGCATACCAGAAATTGGTACTGGTAGTGAGTTGAAACAGGTAAATATTAATGGACATACACCCAGGGGTGAAGAATGCAGTAAGACACAAAAAAATAGCAATAATCATAGCTCAATTCAGTGGTAAACTATATGATATTTAGTTTAAGGGAGAGTTTGATTGACATAACACTTATTACATAAAATATCCACCATAAAAGATCAATTTAATTATTCATGTATGCACCACTAAATAAGCAATAAAAATGCATTAGACAGGTTTCGATCCTCCGTCTTTTAGTGGACACTAAAATAATTATCTTTATCATATCAATTCAGATAAGGTTATCGCAGTTCGTCACCGTTGTGAACATAAAATTGTACAGTCAGGACCAAAAATTGGTTCCGTTCAAAATGGTCTGTAATAAATAATTTTAAATAGAAGACAAAAACAGAGTAGAAGAAGAAGTACTTCAGGGGTATGTCTAGCTATTAAAATACACCCTCTAAATTGGTTAAAAGAATTGATATTTACTAAAGATGGTGTTCGATAAATAACACCTGTTCTTTATACATATTTTAGGATTTCATAATAGCATATTTTTTTAACAATAAAATAAAAATAAATCTATATAAGTATATAAGAAGTCTATGATGTACTAATATGTTTTCAACCGCTGACTGTACTCATAGAAATCTAGAGCCCGGGTCATGCTGGTCAAGTTTCGGAGGCATACGGCTCCTATAATTAGGCGGTTCACACGCGCTCGATCCATGCGATTGTCGCCTCATCGCCTGCGCCCGCGCCGCCCATTCATACCGCGCGCGCTGCGTCAATGGCGCGGGCCAGATTCCCAGGGCTGCCAACACCTTATAGGTTCCGTTTACGTATGCAGGACGATTACAAATTGTTAATTCATTAGTCGCTATTTATGCTGAAATTGTTAAGAAAAAGCTCAAGAGCACGCGATATATTTTGCCAGGCATTGGACAGAATTCTCGCATAACGTCTCTTACCAGTCAGATTACAAACGTTATATCTATGTATTTATAAAACTGACATCTTAAAGAGATCCCTTGATAGATCCCTATTTACATTAGAATAACCCATATTATGTTTTTTATTCTCCGTTACGGAATGAAATTCGGCATATTTCTCTTTGTTATTTTCACGAAATTTACGATACGTTGGATTCATGTGTCGAGACTATATTTTGGAAAAGCCCTTGATAACTAAAGGAAAGGGCAACTCACATAACGAACATGGTGGACCACTAAAGCGAAGAATTCTAGAAGCGAATAGCTTGTACGAACAAATAAATGGAGCGGTTGCTCTATTTTCAGATGCCAGCCCTACAATCACTGGTGAATATTTGAATATTCAACTAATAAGCTCGCCACAGTTAGATAACCCGTGTAAATGCTAATAGCAGCCAGCCTTCTAAATTTAGACCTTTTTGTTTTTCGTTATGGTAGATTTTGGCATGTCACATAAACCTGTCAGGTCAAAGATTGTCGCGAATGACAGACGCGTCGTCTCGAGACCATCGGACACGCATCGGCGGCATTGAAGTTATAAATTCAATAAATCACGAACAACAGTAAATAATTTATATGCCCATTTGATTTCTGTAACCTTAATTTAGTTAATGTAAAGTTCGGAATTGCGTGACTATTAGCTACGGGATTTGAAAGCGGTAGGTTTTCACTTACTTACTTTGAAGCCTATGGAGAAACTGTAACTTTATTATGCTCAAAAAAGAAAAATAGCAATAAATAATGTTGATATTTTGTAAGTGTTGAAGAATAATTTGAGAAGTTATCTCAAAACCTAACTGCAATCTTTAAGCTAGTTAAGCACGACGATGCGGCAATCAACATTTCTTAAAAACTGATTTATTCTTACTTTCAAACTTCTATCTCTCCTTCTATGTAAACCTACTGAGAGTACCTCTAATATGTCATCTTAGCTCAAGAATGGTTTATCACCGTGTTATTCTGAACGAGACAATAAAATAGGAAAGCGGAGTGAAAGGTCGCCGAATATATTGTTTTATTTAAATTAACTTCCGCCGCCGAAAGGATCGGAAAGTGCGCGTCAACTGCCTAATATGAATAGTTTCTAACATTACAATATTTGATGATACAGAAATAGCCTTTAAAATTTGGATTCTAGAGCCTATCTGACCGTGGGAAGTTCAGACGGAACGCGGGTGACATCGTTACTCTCCTAACCTTTCTCTTAACACTCTATTGATTATCTCTCCGTTAAAGATGATTAGCTATAAAACGTATTTTACTGCTGTTGAATTCCAAATTAATAGCGACAGAAAGATGGAACCGATTTTTTTATTACAAATATATTCATGGAACTATTTCAAATATTGACATTCATTAATAATATGTTACAAAAGCAACAACAAACAATACCTAGTATAACAAATCGAAAATATAATAATATATGTATAGAGATAAGTGGCACGGGAGAGACGAACATGTATAAATATTGAGGAGGCCTATATCCTAAGAGGAGTAAAATAAAAGCTGCTATGGATGGATGTATATAGATATTACGTTTTAAAATACAATGAAGGTACAGGATTCGTTTTTGAATTTTTGAAATACTTAAGTTAACATACAATATACTAAAATATTAATTAAATTACTTACATGTTTAACATTACCACTAAGATACTTTATGCTAATTATAGCAGCGTAAGATAAAATTTACTAAATATCTCATGTTTTTAAAATTTAAATAACGCTTATGATATCAAATTACTGATTACATTAAATACGAATAAAAAGCGTAAATTATGCGTGAAACACTAGCAGAATCACTAGTGTTTAAAAAATATATTAGAAAAAACATTTCTGTTGGTTTCAAGTTTAGTTTATGCCAAAATAGTCGAAGATTTCCTGCTGTGTGTTAACTGCAACATGTCTAGAATTTATTGTAAACTAAAGAAATAAGTTTTTTTTGGTGAGAAATTCATCTTCTTTATTGCTGCGATCAAATGCGGACGCCGTGAACCGCCGCGCTTTTGCAAGTAAGTGACATTACAATTGCAATCAGCACCCAAATAGCAACGTTTTAATATAATTTTAATAACTTATATAAGTACTTTAAGCTTGCGTCTGTTTAAATACAGAATATTTTGCTATTTAGAATTAGGCTTATTTACCTTCATTTAATGTAAAACCTTTCTCCCAAGTTCGATTAAATGTCGCGCTGATGGGTAACCATATTTCATACTTATAGGAAAAAATATTTACAATATTTCTTCAAATATTTAATTTTAAAGCTAAAAATTGAATATGTTTAGCCAGTAAAAGGTAGGTATAGTGATGGATAATTTATTTACAATTTTGTTGAATGCTTACACTTATTAGAGCCACTAATAAAAATCACTAGGCGACATTTATTGGGCTTAATTTTAATTAAAAATATCACAAAACTGATTAGAGCTACAGACAAACTCGTTTATGGATCGTCCGAAGCAGTAAATATATTTCAATAATTAGCTATCGTCGAGTAACGAAATGTTATATTACGTGTACGCCGCGTTTTTGTGGGCTGTTGACCCTACATTGAAAACAAAAATGTATGGCTTGTACGTCATTAATCTAACTAAACTACATTAAATCCGGTATCTCGCCGTTTGGGCTGAACGTACATGTTTTTCCATTACATTTGTAATTTATTGGTAAAGTCAATGTAAGTAATAAAATAAATGTACTGGCTTGTGTTCGTAATGCCTGTATGATGTGAGATTAACTATCTCTTCGATAGTGAATTTCCGCACAGATTCGGACACAGATGGTCGCTCTAAACAATGATTTATAACGTTATTTATTTCAATAAAGCCTTATTTAATCTTAATAAGTCTTCTATTATAGGTAAACTTTCAGAATGCACGCATAATAGTCAAATTTAAGAGCTAGGCTGTTGTCGGTGGAGAGTTTTCACTCCAAATTAGGGAAGAGAGTGTGGTGGTTTCCATCTTGCCTTCCACTTTAAGAACCGGGAGTTTTCCACCTCTTAATGCCCAGTCAAAAGCCTTTCCTGATATACTATATCTTCAGCCTTCTGTCAGTACTGATGTTGCTGCTACCTAACACCATGGCAACGCTTATGAAATGGTAGCGCGTACTCGCCATGTCACAGAATGCACTCCAGATTAAAAAAAGGACTTTAACCCCTAGCACACAAAGAAGGAGATCAACTTTTGGGGCCATTTAATTATTTTATGATCGTGGCTTATAAGAAAGCAAACTAGCTTTATTTTTAGATTTATCTTAACATTTATGAAGTCATAAAAATAATCAATTACCTACCCGAGCAATATATAATTAAATATTTTATTACTAATCAAATGACTAGACATTTTACAATTCACTGTTACATTGTTAGACGGTCACGGAGACCAGATTAGCATATTTATTAAAATAAGTTTCATGCTATTTTTATGAATTGATTACCAAGATTCATCTTGTATTTTAAAATTATCAGATTTTTGTCTTTACAGCTGCTCGTGCAAGATACTTAGCAAATATATTTTTAGTATCGTTTTTAACAAGTTGGATTAATGCCTCAGGATCAATCGCAGAAACTATTATTCTGTTTTTATCAATTTCTTCGATATCGACAAAATTATATTAAGTCATTATGTCAATGACTTTGCCAACATCGAATAAGTTGGTATGGTTTGGTTTTCATTGGTTGCATGCTATTTAAGTTTTGCATACAGTTACTTAAATAACCGTTAACACCATCGTAATTTCTTAACAAACCGACCAAAAGTTGGTAACATGTAAAAATCTGTGTAAATCAAGTACGTAAGCAATTAAATTTAACGCCGACCGGTCCGAGAGAGATTTGAATAATAAAGATACGGGCTACTCGTAAACAAGCATATGCCACCTACCTACTTATCAAATTCAATTCTTGTCGCGGGAAGAGTATGAGGCTACGCTCCGAGTAGAAGCGGCAGGTGTAACTACTCTGCCTAAGGTGGTTATTTTGTACAAGTTCAATCTCAGTTGAAATATATAAAAATATGAAAAATAACTAGTCTAGTCTTCTCGTACAATATTTTGTAAGGTACTATTCTACTTGATAATAAAATATAACAAATACAGCTGTATGATATTTTTTACAGATATAGTATGGAAGCGTTCTCGTAAGTTAATACTTTGTCAAATAAATTAAAGAAGATGTAGAAGTACTCAATGAATATTATCTTCTAGACAATAACATTTAATAACTTCAAAAAAAATATTACGTAAATATACTCTTTCGTGACACGTTTACTACTTAATTAGCAAAGTTACTGTAAGATCTCTTATCTCATATCTGCATTCATACTCTTTGTCAATTTTACCGTAGCGCTAAGTTCACCAATTGCCGGTGTCGCAAGCGAGGCCATGTCATTACATATTCATACAATAAAATAGGAATAACGAGATTTGCCCGAAAAACACGCTCCCATACAACACACATACTAGTGGAATACATACATTTGTGATGAAACACGTTTTTAGAGATGCGACACACGAGTATTGACGTCGGAGTGCGCGGGCGCAGCTATTGTAGACAGAATCACTTACAACGAGAGCTTACAGCTGATGGCGCTTGTGAACATAATGGCGGATATGAATGTAGAGTGACAGCCGCCGCCTATTTGCCATCCTTTCGTAAATCATGTGAAAAGGAGAATGTGTTCGACTGAAATCACATATATACACATAGTTTTAAGTATTTTACGATTGCTACAAGATACTTGTAAGCTTTGATTGATGAAACAGTGCTGTAGTTACAATAAGCTATATCTTATTTGATAAGCATAAATAACATGCCGTACATCTCAGGAAAACTATCGTCCGTATTTATTACCGATTTTATTTCGAATAAAATGTCTACGATCAATTCGATTTCGGACAAACAATCGACTTACATATGAAACTATTAAGAGGCACCTGTTAATGGTATAGCAGGGTGGAGTGTAGAAGGTTTACTGAATGCAGAAACAAATTACTATTGTGATCAGTATGCAATTTCATAAATGGTATTTCTTCATTCAGCCATTCATGACTAAATTTCTATATCATATCACATGTAATGTTAGATTTAAGAATATTAGATCATAAGCTCGGACAGTTTGATCTGGTAGAGTCCTGTCAGAATAACTGAACAATTATGAATTAAATTGTTTTATAATATGAACTCATTTTAGTATCCTTGGGGTCCCCAAGTGATCCCTTGTTCGAGTAGAGACCATGACCATCTTTCTCTCTCTCTAGAAACGAACCACAAGCAGAAACTTACTGAATCCATCTCCTACCTCAGTTAGCATACTCCATTCATTGACGTCACGCATTGTTCTACCGATTCCGATATAAAGATAAACAGATACGCATCAAAAGTGTATAAAAGTGTACTCGGCCAGTTATTATATACCAATAAAGTGGGTTTACGAGACACAATCTATCAGATTGATGCGTTAAAATTGTTTACCGAGCGGCCGTGGCCAGATAAGTATACGTGAAGTATTTTTATGTGTAGAAGCATAAATCGGGTGATTTGGGTTCGACAAAAGGTTGATGAAACCGAAACATTTTAAACAATGTTATTTAATTAGCTGCGAAATACCGATGTGTTATTGGTACAGTAGATAATTGACGATACCCAAGTCTTGTAACAACCATTATTTCTCTTCTCTACCTTCTGGGTACTTCACATTATAACTGCATATTTACAAATGAGGACCCAATTTCTTATGGCAAGTCACAGAGACCAACCGGTTAAGTCGATAATTACTCAAATCACATAAGCAACATAGTCAGAACTACATCTAAAACTATTCAGTGCGTTGCAGAGATTTTTCTAAGTTAGCATTTTCAGTTAAAAAAACAGTACAGAACTCCATCCGTCAGCTCCGCCGTATCGACCTTGCCTCTCAGTAAGCACTTCACCGAAGATGCCACATACCAAAACTATTGATTGTACGAGTTTAATCGCCTATCTAATTAACCGGCCGCATAAACCCACCATAATAAAACGCCCGTTAAAACTCAAATAAAACCCGAACACCATAAATATACTATTAATAAGGGAGATGCCCTAAATGCTAACTTATCATAAAAACAACTTGATAGGTGTTGAGTTTTTTACTATCCGAACTGGAATAAAAACTTCAATTAACAAGGAATAGTTGGGGTGATTTTTATCTGAGATTTGAAAGTTTTCGTTACCAAATGACGTGTATAAAGTTGGATGGACTATTACGACTGTTTTATGCATGTTTTTTATTCTGTTACGCCAATTTGGGTCTATATAAAGTTTTATAATGGATGTTTTTGGCATATTACAATAAATGTCTAAAATGCTACGTAAATACAAATCCATAAATTCTTCTACGAGTATTAAATATTTTTTACATAGGGGGATGAATATTATTGTCAATAGACTGTTAAAATTAGCTTCCACAAAGACGTCACATGACACCTACATAAAGGCACTTAAAAAATCTTAATTATATTGCATAATTATTTATTTTATTAGAATGTTGAACATAACAAGTAAGGATTCATAAAGGAAATATTATCACACGTACCTACTTATAAATTCATTCCTTATTTACGAGTAATACACAGATCAGGGTAATTACCGTATCTTCTTTAAAGGTTCTATTACAAGCTAAGGTTCTAACAATAAAGCTCTTCGTCGCGTGTGGTCCCCAATTAAACATAATTTATTCGGAACGAGTACTATCGGCCCATCTGTCCCGAAGGTAATTAATAGGAGTAATGCACCGCAATGCCGTACGTGAAATACGATTATACTATCGGCCACGTCGGCATTTTAATTAAAATTTTGGTTACCCAATTGTTAGTGTCACTGACTTAAGAAATTGGGAAATCACGGCATTGTTATGTGCGAGTCCAACCAGTGTCAAGCGCATGAACGTTGAGTTTTAAAGTGGAGACTTTAAGATAGGCAAGGCATTTCACCCGAATAGATTGCCGAGTCCCCGCCGCAGACAAGTCGAATTTTCAAGTGCAATTTATGCTATTTACAGGCAACCGTGTGACGGTACAAAAAGCCAATAAAATTCGTGTAACCTTTGCCAAAAATAAGGAGAACCGATAAAAGGGTTCTTTGTCTATTTTATGGAGCTAAATTATAGTCGTTAACATTTAGATCTATTTAGATATCCTAGATCTATGCCGAAGTTAGTTAACTACGTTGACCTTAAAGTCCGACCTAGTGTCGTAAACCAGGGTTTACTTCTCCGGAGCATTTTTAATGTTTTGCAATTATGCTCGGGAGTATAACTGCCGCTGCCAAGCGCTCATAGTTATAAATCATTCGTAACAAAAGCCGCCGGCCGGATTAGTTTCACAAAAGCAGCCACACATACAACAGTTGATATGAACATGAGTGTGTACATCAGAATAAATATAAAAAATATGTAAGGAGGTATCTATTTTGGTTAATTCACGAAGAGTTCAATAATGAGAATTTCTGCATTCCTTTGGTTGACTGGTAGAGAATGCCCTAAGGCGTTAAGTCCGCAAATAGTACGATTCAAAGTGCAATAAAGTTTAAATAAACAAAGCTTGAATGGAGGGTGGTAATACTTCCATTATTTTTTTGTATCGTATTAGATAGGTGAAACTACTTTTAATAGTACGTACAATTGACTTAACTACACATTATTTTAATGAAAAAAGCCGTATTCAAAAGTATTTTAAAATAAAGTTAGCATATTAGCATACTGCTGGGCAAAAGCTTTACCTCAAGTATGAGGTAGTATAACCCATACTCCACCACGCGAGTTCAGTGTGGATTGGCGGAGGGGTGTTTGCAAGGCAAGCGACTCAAAAGTATTTAAATAATACAAATGTAGGTACCGCTCCTACGAACTCCATTGCTAATTGGGTGTCACCGTAAACCACGGCCATGTTGTAAAACCCAAATGTCAGAAAGTAAAAAAAGCACAACGGCGTAACACAATCCCGTACCGCGAAAGAACATAAAATTTGGTTGGCTATTAGAAACCGCGGTGTGCGGCAAACGACATTTTTGTAATTTCAACCCGTGAAATGCGTTACGGGATCTTTGAATTTCTAGTCACGTGGGGCTCGTAGGTCGAATTAACCGTCTTTACTCGTAAGTCGTAACTTTGGCAAAATGTTTTACAGCTGAAAGTTAAACTTAAAACTTGCAGGTACCGAAAGTTTTAAAATAAAGTAACGAATAATGGGTCAACGAATTTGGTTAAGACCAAAACCTTCCTTTAATTGTGAATCTAGTGAAGTTATGAATTTTTCAATAGCAATTTCATTAAAAATCATAATGGGCGTATTGTAAATAGCATTTAATTATCTTTGTTTTATTAGAAATCTTCCAAACAAATTATAAAACACTAAACCAATACTGTTCTTTGACCAGTTTCTCCGTGAGATTCGTTAACCCGCAATAATCGTATTAAGGGGCAATAAAAACCAGAAACACGTCTGGTCTAGTAGACCACGCGACTAATTAAAGGTTGCGCCCGCGCACACTCACACACACACGAGAACAAATGTGCTAAGTAAAAAATATTATTTTAGTATAATGCGCCATAAAACACGAGGCGGAGGTGCGCAAGCGATTCTCAATCTGTGTGGATGTAGTTGTGCGCTACGGCTACGGCGCGTCGTAGCACGCTGCTACGGATTTCGTAGCATGCTTCATTTTCATAGCGAAAGCTTTTTTTCCTCATTGTCTAAATTTATTTCGTAATAAAATACATTAGTACAAATGTACTACCTCACATTTGAGGTAAGGCCTTTGCCCAGCAGTGGGATGCTTACAGGCTAACTTTACTTTACTTTACTTTACTAGTACAAATGTAATGCAAAAACCATTTAACGATTTTACGAATTATCATTAATAATTTTATTCTATTACATATTTTTATAAATTTAACAATTACTTACTATGTACGAAAAGAAAAGATTTGTCACTGACAAATACTTAAAAGATTTTGAAGTTTGAGAACCCAATCGCGGACGGTACTCAAACATAAACAATGTCAATGATTTCTATTAAAATCGTTCGGTGTTTTCGATATACGAATCATATTAGAATAACGTCTGGGAACGGCCGCCTCAGCAATGTGCAATAAATAAAACGACTGCCCGACCTGGATTTAATCGGCCCACTCTTATCTTGATACTAATACGGATCAAATCGCTTTGACATTTAACAAATAAGATTTGGTAAGTAGGTAATAAAAATTGTTAGTATTTGGTAACCGGTATGTATCATCTGCTCAAAAGTTTAAGGACGATATCGAGACAAACAGTTACTACAATGAATGCAAATCTCATACAGCTGCGGACAATAAATTAGGAATTCTTGAATAACAAAATAATTACGTGTATTTGGTTTTGCCTAGGGTCATAAGGAGCAATTAAGAGTTATGTTTTCTTGCGGAGTTATTTTTTTCTTTTTTGATGAATGACTATTAAAAACACATTGAATTTTAAGGTTATGATTAGAGATTATTTATGCATCGTATCCGCTACCGATGGTGATATGTGACCATGTAACGTGATAGGGTGTTACTGTGCATACTGATTTGACTTTTACTACTGTTCGTATGATAAATACGACAAGAAATATGTGACGAATAAAATAGCTTTGCGTAGTACGATATGAAAAAGATTTTCGACAACCTTCTGAAATCGACGGATCGATCGATAGATTAATCGGCACAACTGAAAAGTGCAAAAGATAATCTGTCCTTATAGATAAAAACCAAAAAGGAGATTAAAAGGCTGAAGGTTGGATTTGAAAAGGTTGCGTTATTTTGATATAACTATGCCAAAAATATATCTACAGTGCAGTGCAAAAAGCTGTAGGCTCTAAGCATAAAAATTAGTCTAAATACAGAAGGAGGGATGTGATTTGTGAGTGCGACGGACAGACGGACGGTCGGTGGCGGTGGCGCGTGGGCGGCGAGAACTCGTAAATTCTAATCAATGGAAGCATATTCTTGTTAATTCGATACTGATTTTGAAACTCATGATGCTATTCACGATAAATAGCACTTTTTATGTGTTGCTATCAGGCACTACTTGTATCTTTAATGTTTATTGCTTATGAATGATTTCATAGATAAGTTATTGGTTTAAATTGATGAGATACTTATAGACAAAATTTTTTGACAGTATATATTGACTTGATACCAATTTTGGTTTGTTTGCTAAAACTTATGAAAGCTAGTTTCAATGTAGCATCAACTAAAAAACTGATGCAGGACTGCTCGACAGGAATGATATTCCATATCATATCACAAAGCCTCAATGTTTCCTTAATTCTAACTGTAACTAAGCCCCAGTTTTAAGTCAAGAAGAGCAATACCGGTATCCCTCTG
>OY757253.1:15300024-15353198 GCA_963584085.1 Pyrausta aurata | reverse complement strand
TAGCAACTTCGGACAAAACTGGAAATAACATACTGTCGACAGTTTTAATCGATAGGATTTTAGTTAATCTTAATCGATATTCATAATCAAATCGATATAAGTATGATTCACGGCGTTTCCGGCGAGCATTTTGAGTAGTTTAGGCAAATTATAGTTTGATCTTTCCGAGAACTATGGTTCTTACGCAAACATATGTAAAAGTAATATTTATGACGCTCAATTGGGTTATATGAATATGTGTGGGTGTCGTATTCTTGTTCTTTGTGTTTGTTTTGCGATTATCGTTGGACTTATTCGTCGGTTTAGGTATGTTATAATATAAATAACTATTGGGCATTGGACGACTCGAGGCAGATTACTCATACAAAAGGATAAAATATCTAATAGGAAGAGGCATCAAATTTTTAAAGAGCTTTAATTACATTTTACAGCACGACTGCTAATTTCTCAAAAGTCGATTAGGTACAAGTATGCTGTTTTTTAGATATTGTGTAAAACATACACAAAGTTTATTAACAATTCGAGCTTGCTTTTGATCGCTTAGTGACAATCTTTGTGACAATCCAAAATCATCTTATGACTGTGTGAGTTTGTCCACATATAGACAATAGATCTATATTTCAAGTTTCATCAGATGGAAGAGTAAAGTACCAACAGATACGTAAGGTATTTAGAACAAGCATGTGAAACTTCGCGGTTCTGTGAACAGATACTTATATTTATGTGGAACCGTAAACGATGGCCGATAGTTTAATGAAATTAATGAATCAGAAACAAGTTTGCCGCTCGTAGAGACTTGTAGACGCTGTGGTAAGCTTAGATTTACGAAGTATTTAAAATTAAGTTCCTCAACAAACAAAAGGCGTAACAAAACAAATTGTCACGGTACATGAATGTGAATAAACAACGTATAAAATCAGCATAAACGGGTCAGTATATTGGAGCTATTGCGAGATTTTTATTTAATCAATTTAACATGTCACAGAAGGTAGGTGGAAGACACAGCCTATTATCGCACTTGTTTCACGAAATTGCATTTACTATTGATATAAAGTAATAAAACAAATTATAATATGGACATGAATACAATTTTGATGGCTACTTGCATAACAGTCATTACGTGAAGTCATGTGAATACTGACGACTTGTCACCTTCATATATTCAACAATTAATTTAGGCATATTGTACACATGTTACATAATTAGTTTGATTGCAGCAGGGCATCGGCATTAGAGTGAAAGTTCCGAATTAATCAATTGCTTTATTATTCAAATTTTATATGCTTGTTAGTTTTATGTCATTGATAAAATTCAATTACCAATTACATTTGAATGATAATGAGTGGCAGACGTGTTTATAACCACGGAAAAAGCTTGACACACTAGCAATAAAATTGAAATATCTTGGAAAATATATCTGTGAGGAAAAAATAGTAGATATTTACGTTACATATTTTGAGTAATTATAAAAATAACGATGTTAAAAATGCATAAGTAAATTCAATAAAATTGTACATTCAACGCTTACATTACTGTAAGAACCTGCATGTGTTTATGTACCGATAGCCGATAGCCGTGTCGTTATTCTTATCTTAGAACAATAAAAAAACATTGTCTAATCGTGACCGAGCATGTAAGATGTCTCACATTATTATTAAGTGGGTAACAAAAACACGGAAAATAACCAGTGCCCAGTACGGTACAAGCGACATAAATAATATGGCACCGCGCAATGGCGACACCGGACCGGTACGAAATACATAAATTTATTAAAAACGGGCCTTGCCCACACTTAGCCGAATTGGTTATTATCTCATTCCGTAGGTACTTATGAGATTCATTACACACTTATTGGCTAGAGAGCGAATAAAACCATTTTTGTTGAGGTCTAGTGATGGGAGGGATATGTTGATTAGTTGCCCTAAGTTTATCGATATATAGGTAGACTAGCGGCCCGCCAGCGACTTCGTACGCGCGCAATAGTTTTACTCCGTTCCCATAGATCGTAGTGAAAATATTTATAAGCCGATACGCATTTAACTATTTCTACAGCCTTCCCCGATAAATTAGCTATCTAACAATGTATGTAAAAAAATATAACCGGACCAATAGTTCCTGTGATTAAAACGTTCAAACAAACAAACAAAAACATCCAGTTTTTAAATATATGCGTAATGTTATATTTTATGTACACACACCACGTAGCCCGGTCTTTAATCTGGTCAATCTTACACGGGGATAATATCGTTTTATTTTACAATGAAATGGAAATACTTACTACGCCTATCGTCAATCGTACATTTCTTTCAGGTGCTAATAAAAAGACCAGGCTATACTCCGTGCGTTTACACAGCATCACGCCACATACAGGCTTTGGGAGAAGCAAATTCCTTCAAGTCTTCTCCCGCTACCTTAAGAGTTTCAACTTGAGCTTTGTTTATAGTCAAAGCGAATACTCTACTTTCTTGAATTCAAATCGTAAATTCAAAGGGTTAATTCTATGTAGGGATCTACCCCATCATCATCATCAATACCCAAAAGCCGTCCACTGCTAAACATATGCCCCCACGAAAAGTTTGCAAAAAAAAAGATTGGACACCCTTCGACCACAGAAACAGCGATGAATGTCCACCGACAATATGAACAGACGACCTGCAATCCACACTGTACACAGACCGCTTGATACCTACCCTGTTTAAACACAAATAATATTATTTACTGTTTTAAGGAATAAAATCTCTTCTTGAGCCTTTTCTCAAGAGCAACATCAATAACAAACATGTGTCAAAACATTGTCTCTGACATGTCAAATGATTGTCAAAAATGATATACAAAATATTTTTATCATCTATACCTATAAAATGCTTTGTCCTGAACTACTGACTTATTGATTGACTGACTGACTGACTGAATGACTGACTGACTGACTGACTGATGGATCAACGCACAGCCTAAACCGCTGATCGTAGAAACCTGAAACTGGGAGGGTGTGTTCTTTGTATGACGTAGGGATCCGATAAGAAAGGATTTTTCGAAATTCTATCCCTAAGGGGGTCAAAAAGGGGTGCAAAGTTTGTATGGGACAACGTGATCCCTTGGTCCAATCTACTTCAAATTTTGCATACACATTCTTTTACAGAATTTTGGAAAGACTTATTTTGTATTTTATTGAAATTCATCTCCTAAGGGGGTAAAAAGGGGTGCAAAGTTATTATGGGGGTGATTTGCTTCGAATTTGATGTCAATACTTTTTAGTGCTTACGATTAAAATATTTTTATTTCATTTTTGACAGTTATTTGACATGTCTGCAACACAATCTTTTGACACATGTTTGTTATTGATGCTGCTCTCGGAAAATGCTCGAGGAGAGATTGTATTCCGTAGAACAGTAAATAATATTTTTTTGTGCTTAAACAGGGTAGGTATCAAGCCGTCTGTGTCCAGTGTAAATTGCAGATCGTTTGTTCATATTGTCGGTGGACATTCTACGCTGCTTCTGCGGTCAAAGGGTGTCCAATCTGGAACTTTTCTGTAAACTTTTCGATGGGGCTTATGTTTAGGAGTGGACGGCTTTTGGGTGTTGGTGATGATGATGGGGTCGATCCCTAGAATACAAAACATAGCACATAGAAAAACCTAGAACATAGAATTTTCCCTTTGAATTCACGACTTGAGTTCAAGAAAGTAGAGTATTTGCTATAACCATAAACAAAGCTCAAATTCAAACTCTTAGGTAGTGGGAGAAGACTCGATGGATTTGCTTCTCCCACAGCCTGTACTTATGTAGCATAATGATGTGTAAGCGCACAGAGTAGCTTGGTCTTTTTATTAGCACCCGAAAGAAATATACGATTGACGATAGTATGTATTTCCATTTCGTTGTAAGATAAAAAGAGTTTATCCTCGTGTAAGTTTGACCAGATTAAAGACCTCTTCGTGTTGTTTTGTGTGTACATATAAATATATCATTTATCTATGCATTTCTACGTATATATTTAAAAACTGAATGTTTTTGTTTGTTTGTTTGAACGCGCTAATCACAGGAAATTGGTCCGGTTATTAAATATGTTAGATACATTGTTAGTTGGCTAATTTATCGGGGAAGGCTATAGAAGTAGTTTAATGCTTATAGGCTTTTAAATATTTTTGCTGCGATCTATGGGAACGGAGTAAAACTATTACCGCGTACGAAGTCGCTGGCGGGCCGCTAGTTAGCACTAAAGAGTTTTGATATCAATTTCAAAAAAATTACCCCCAGAATAATTTTGACACCCTTTTTCACCCCCTTAGGAGATTAATTGCAATAAAATATAAAATAAATATTCCGTCAATTCTGTAAAGGAATGTTTATGCAAAATTTGAAGTAGATTGGACCAAGGGATCACGTTGTTCCATACAAACTTTGCACCCCTTTTTGACCCCCTTAGGGGTAGAATTTCGAAAAATCCTTTCTTATCGGATCCCTACGTCATACAAAGAACACACCCGGCCAGTTTCAGGTTTCTACGATCAGCGGTTTAGGCTGTGCGTTGATCCATCAGTCAGTCAGTCAGTCAATCAATAAGTCAATCGTTCAGGACAAAGCATTTTATAGGTATAGATATAGAGTTATTAAAGTTTTAAGGTACAGCTATATGCTCCTGTAAGCTACGCGTAGCTTGCAAATATCACATTATTTTAATAAAATTACGCATTTTTGCATTATTAGGTGCTGAAAAAAGCTTCAACTGAATAGGTAAAGAGACTCAACGTCCATGAACCAAAAGACTTCTTAGTGACAATATATAACTCCATCGACATCATCTATCTAATTATCCAACGTCCCGTCACCAGCAAACCAGTTCGCGTGTTAATTGCGATACCAAATTCGTATCAGAATCATTTGAATATCCGAAATTTATGACAACGACGGAGACATAGCCAAGTATCATCACTACGCGTATGTGTGTTAATGTTTGCATATATTAAGCGAGCAACGACAGAAATTCTATAATGCTTTTTATATTTAGATGGAGGTAGTTAGAGAAGTAATGGGACATTTGAGAACTGCGCGTTGTGCTGTGATATATCGATAGATTAGTGACGCACTTCGGAGAATGTCGCATCAAGTGAAAGGTAAGATGTTATGTGGTTGGCGGTAAAAATATTTTTATGTTGACAAATATTTAATAGGCTGTGGAGAAATTGTTGCAACTTGTAGGCATAGTAGAATTAATCGAGTGGGGCCATCAAATAAGTTTGAAATATATGAAATTATACATTAAACGTTTTGTTGAGCTTTTGAGTTAATAATTTTGAATTTTAGTTGGCTGTTCAAAATATGTAATACGCTCACTTGCATTAATGTACGGTTGAAATACATATGCGAAACATAGCAAATAACATCACAAAAGAGTGTTTTATGGACAAGTTTCACAAACATTTGAACATTTGCAATCAAGAAAGCTCGCTATAAATCTTAAACATACTAAACTAGAACACAACGGGCCATAGACCAGACGAACAATAAGTTAAGCTTTAGCGTTAGTTAAAAGGCGATTACCGCAGATTACTAAACCCGCAGTTAATTTACTTGACGTTTATGTGTTTTTTTGTAACTGTAAAGTGGTTTTAGATAAAGCGCGCGCTACTAACAGTTTTCGGTAAAACGCATTTTCTTGCTAACAGAGAGGCATTATTCTCTTCGGCTATAAAATGAAGGCAATAATTGTTATATTTGTCAGTTCTACGGTCAAAAAGAATCCAAAAAAATATAAGTATACTGTAAAATGTTACTTCATTTCAGTACATATTAACTGTATTACAGGAATTTGTAACTGTAATAACCATTTTAATAACTTTTATATCTACTCTGTGCATCATTTTAAGCGGTATAAATATCCAACGAATAATGAGCAACAAATTCCTTTGTATGGATCTAAGTAAATCAGTTAAACTGGTAATCAGTAACCACAATTTATAATCCAAAAACCTCCAACCAACCGCCAACAATAAAAATGCATCGTTGTTTTTTTTTTCTTTTACTACTTTTTTAGCTAACCTTTTTCAAACGTGACTTTTCGGCCAGTACCATTCGAAAAGTTTTTTACGCGTATTTACGCCTGGCACAATGGCCAGGATCATGACCGTAAAGATAAATGGAATATGCCTTTGCGTAAAAAAAAGTTGATCGCAGGTTGCGTTCAATTTGAGAGAATGGATACGGCTGCATAAAAACGAAAGTGCATCTAGAGGTATTGTTCGGATTGAGCGAGCTAAGAACCATTAGATGCGACATTTAACTGTAGCGTAGAAGGACTAAGTAAGTTTAACAGACAAGTAATGCCTTGACAACTCACAAACAAGTTTTTGATTTGATAAAACTTACACTAAAATATACTTGATTGTACTAAGAAAGAATCATTTTTCTACGCATATGCATACACTTTCGGACGAAATATTGTCCGTGCTTTATAGCTTTAATTGATTGTTTCAGAGTAAAAGTAAGAAATAAGTAACAGACACGGAAGTGTGTTACTACTGTAAACATTATCTGTATTAAGAAAAACAATAATGGTGTCCATTGCCAGACTAAGGACTTATGAAAAAGTTGCAGTATCTAAAGCTTCGTAGCTCTATCCGTCTCACTGCACAAAAGGTAAAGGTAGATTCGGTAACGAGATATAATATTATTTTTTGTGCAGACGCAGGGACAGCCTGGCAAGGCGGGGGTGTACTCCCCCTCCCCTCATATGGGGGAGTCAGGTGCATGCGACTTCGCGACTTCCCATACCATTGTCAATGCATATTTATAATTTATGAAGGTCTCACTAATACGTGAGAATTTTGTTAAAGTTGCGAGTTATTTTGTACTTTTTACGCAACCATGTGAAAAAGGAAGATAAATAGGACTATTGATGTTGAATTCTGTTGATTTTTCAAGGTTCATAAATGTTATAGATAGATGGATCTTGCAGTAGGACTTTTTCATAGATGGTTGAACTTTTAAAAGCACCCGAGAACATTAAGTTTATCTAAATTGGAGCTACAAATCAGCGTAAATATACCAAAATATGCGCTAATTCACATGGATCTATATCATATTACTTTATCAGAATGCTGCAATAAACTATGCAATCTCGAAAGGAGTAGTAGTTTTTATATAAATTAATTAATTTGTGATGTGAAATAAAAGCTTGGATTCGTACAAGACATTTGTTATCGTGTTTTAACGTTTTCACCAACATGGCCAACATAATTAATGACATGAAGCAAATATTTGAAAATCATTTAAATTGGAAGAGAAAAGATAAACGTTATTGTGTTTTTAATTTATAATTCGTTACCACTGCGCTCGTGTTAACACCAGAGCGAAGACAAGTACACAAATCTATTTGATGCTATTTCGATGTTTTTGTACTTTGCAGCTTCACTTGCTGTCAGGTAGATGAACGCGCCGTATCGCGCGATCTTTCCACAAGAACTGTTTTCATCTTGCCCTTACCTATTTCAGTTTTTAATCGTGCAATATTCAACCTTATTGTATAATTTTTAAAACTGGTATTGTGACCAGTTGAGGGGTACGAATATCAGTCTTTGTCGCGAGTGACGTTTCATTAGGGCACAGATTAACTTATTAACGGACTCGTTGTTTTTTGTGCAGAAATATAAAGTCGCTTAGCGGGCGAGCACTCACTGTAAAATAATTTTTTGGAAATTAGTTAATTATTTTTGTTAAGATCAATTAAAAAGAGGTACGTGTAGCTGTGTAGCGTCGATAGCCTGCAATCACTCAATGCTATAATGATATGACTCTTTTAAGATGATTGTTTAATAATTAATCATATACTTATCGCGATGACGTTCTTATACTTCAAATCATCGGTGGTTTAGTACTTATTTAAGAGAGCTTAAAATATGGAAAACATTACACCTAAACACTTATTCATAATAACTCAAACAGTCTTATAAACCTATTTAGCTAATGTTACACTGTTTTGTCACTTGCTGTCAAATGATGACAGGGCCAAGAAAGAATGAGACAAAACAGTGTAATATTATTAAGAATATAAATATGACACTGTGAGTGTTTGAAAACATTCTAAAACCAACAGTGTAATAGCTGAAATAGGTTTTAAAGACCGTTTGAGTTTTTATGAATAAGGGGGTTAATTTACCTTCGTTATTATACCAATACGAGTGATCTTATGATTCAAAATTAAATGAGTCAGTCAAGTAAGAGCAGAAATAAACCGCAAACATTATTGCGCTCATGTCATTCTTATTTTTGGGGCAGCACGCGAGGAATTACATGTAAACATCCAACAAGTGATCGTTAAAAGTAATAAAAGGCATTTCGAGTGCACTTGATTGCCGCCGGAAATACCACACAAAAATAACAAAGTCAACTTGTTTAGGATTTGTGAATATTTTTGCAATTAAAATACGATTGCAAATCTAATCGGCAATAAAACGGTTAATGAAGCAAAAAGATATGAAAGACTAAAGCATTTTATACACTGACTTTGTCTCGTTGGAATGATTGATGAAAATGATGTTGAAACCTTATTTACGAATATAAGCGGTAACTTAATTCATCATTTATATCTATTAATTTTTCATTTTTTTTATGTATTTTTTGCAGAATATGACTTTGATTCCGAGTTCAAAGCAGAGCTTTTTTGTTTTGCAGAGCTTACAGTCTATCCAGACAAACCGAACCGGTTTAGTTTGATCATTTCTAAATCTGTTCTTCTTTCTAAATCTAATCTGTTTAAAACAATTATATAAATTTTGAGAAGATTGAAATTAAATCATCTGCCACAAGCCGTCTAGTGATGAACTATAGGTCTCGCTCATAGTTTTCCAAGGCGACTAGTTGCAAGCAGTCAGGATAAAGACTCTACATTTCGGAATGCATCATCACGTGATCCTGCATTATCATCATCAATCTTTACAAGATTTTCTGTCCATATTGGATCAAAAAGACGCGCCACTTGCTTATTCACTTCTTCAAAAAAAACTTAACTAAGAACAGAGAATATCATCGACGCACAAACGATCCGTAATGACCGGCTGCAAGAACAATGCAAACAAGCGGCGAATCTGCGCAGACGCACCTGCGGCCGCTTTGGTCGCTAATAATAACAATTATCGCGTGCGTCGCGCAGAGGTCACTCCGCTGGGTTGCCAGTACGCGGGAATGTACTAATGTGGTACTTATTTGGGTGTTTCTTAAGTTACTTTTTTTGGTAGTTTTCAAGATTTCAGGTGGTTACTAGAAGCCATAAACTCTTCGTTCACTAATTTGTTACATCTGATGGCTTCTTTTGTAATTCACGATTGTTGTGAGAGTTACATGTGCCATACCGTTTAAGAAAACGGAAGGAAAAGATTTTGAAGTTTCATAGGTTGGAAAATGTTGGAATAAGTTGCCAAAAACTAAGTCAACAAAATCTTCCTTCAGAACAAAGATGTTGCATCATTTTACCTTCTAATAATTCTGACCTTGACTCAAAGCGCAAATCTACAATTTCAAACCGCAAACAAAGGGTGCACTTTTTCCATCCTAATCCCTAAAAATAAAACAAAAGTGTGCACTTGGCAACACACCGCATCAACTGTAAGTGCACGTTTCCACTGATCTAAGGGCCGGTCTGGTATAAAATTGTTTAACTTTTAAGGCTCCAGAATGTAACGAGCTGAATTTAGCCACCATAACATTTGATTTCTTGCAAACACAGGCTTGACGAATTAGGAAACAGATGTACACAAACTTCATTAAAGACAAAAATTACATCCCTGACTGAACTGAATCAAAGATAAACTAATCACTGCCTCCGCATAAATAACATAGAGAAGTAAGTACAGCATCTTCATAAAATTGTTCACAAAAGATTGGGAATACATATACCTACCTTTTCAAAGACCCACCCCTTGATGGAATTGTTATAAGAGCAGCAGACGGCTTACTTGATCTTAAAGGATTAACAGGCGGTAGTATCTTATTTCTCATTAAATAAAGTCCCCGAGCAATGGAAACTCGTCCTAACCCGCCCAAGGCTAAAGGGGCTCAGCCGGTCCGCGTCGTTGTTTTGCTGCGCGCGCGCCGCCAATGTCAAGGACTCGACACACTTCCCGAAGGCTCCACCGACGACGCACGTGTCTCGGCAGATGGTGAAGGGTTACTTTGTAAATTATGTTTGTAAATTGTAATTATGAAGCGAAGTGGTTTAAATTTATGTTTGTAACCCATTTTACATTCAAAAACGTCTACACGTACAGTGTTTATGACGCTGTGCTTTATATTTTTACAAGATAATTGTCCGATAAGCCATTTTTTACATTATAGTACAAAAAAATACTGCTAAATACTTGCTGCCACTTGAAAAACTAAAGCTTTAAGCTTATATTTCGTAATAGTTAAATAATAATAAAAATTGACCACCGCAAAGTCATATGTTGATGTGCTACACTATAAAACATTTGGCAGTTTTGTTTTCATTCATTCACACACATAAGTACTCAGCAAAATAAGAACATAAGGTTTCCAAAACACAAGCCGAAAGCTCTACTTGGCTCTACTCTCTTACCATCAACTCTGCAACATCAAAAAAGAAGAGCATCGTCCAACGCCCAAAACGTCAATAAGTTAAAAGCTCAACCCTTTGAGGCGCTATACACCGCGGCACGAGGCAGCAGCTGCGCAATGCCTAAATTCAGTCAGAGGCGCGCGAGCGCAATGTCAAGGACGCCGCGACCCACTCCCGGCGAAGGGAGTCTTCGCGCGTGGAGCGGCAGATGCGGTTTGCAACTTTTTCGCGATAAACATATTATTTAAATTTTATGGTGGCGTGTTCACAAGTGAAAACGATTTTTTGCATCTCCAATAGTAGGAGTAAGGGAGAAATAAAAAGGTTTCAAAAAGCTAAAGAGCTTCGAATACGGCAGATTTGGTTTGCAACTTTTTCGCGTCCACCCGAACGCAATATAGGCATTATTAAATACTTTGTGTAAGGTTTAAAGTCAACCTGTATTCATGGTGAGGTATTTTTAGCCGACTTTAAAAAGAAGGAGGTTATCAATTAGACTCTAGGTTTTTTATATAAATCTCATATCTCAGCCATAAAAAGACCCCGAGGATACTCAGAGGTTCTACCTTCCAGTTGGTCCCATTTTTGCCAAGTCGGGATCTGATTGTGGGAACTTGGTGTTTTTACGCCAGCGCCCCCCCCCCCCCCCTTCTTCTCTTGTAATCACAAAAAAAACAAATCAAATTAACTTTTACAAAAAAAGTGAAAACCGAGACTTTGAAGAGCTTTTTTTGCTCATTAGACTCAATCTACAATATATCTTTAAGTTGTTATAACAGACTTTAATTATTAGACAAACATTAGGAGAATCGATCGATCGAAAACATAAACTAACCACACACTTCAGTACAGTATATATGAATGGAAAACCACCACCATAACTATTACCATAATTTTATAGTTACCAATTTAATTCAAATGTATAACTTTTTTATTGTTACAAGAATGCATTGAATTTTATATAGTTTTTTATTTATTTAATTTATAATGTTAATTATTGTCTTATTGTTTCTTTTTTAAGCTTAAGATTGTTAACTCGATTTGCATGCTGTGTGCACTCGCTATTGGAGATGCAACAAATCATAAGCCTTGGAATAGATACTTATATTTTGTAATGGTTGTTAAAAGGTAAATGTGGAATACATAAATGGGTTTTATGAAACGTCAAGAGAAACAACGGGGCAGCTTACTCATGAGACAGCAATTCATATTAGCAATTCCCGTGAGCTCCGTAAACGTTGATAAAAGTAATTTACAAGTAGCTCGAGTGTAACACAGCGGCATGCCTTGGAGTGGAGTAGATCTTGCGCCGCCAACACAATAATTAAAATTAATATAAAGTGCCGAATTAAAGCTGTAAAGGCGGTTCACACCTAGCCATAAACGTTTTAACACGCCATAATATCAGAGTAAAAATGGGTAAAGTAGGCTCTATTACCTTACCTTTACCTTCGCAGCGTCAGCAAGTTACAAAAATTACATCTTTTGAACCAATGCCGATAAAAAGTAGCCTTAAACTATAATGATTGTAGTGCTTCGGAAAGCGAACAGAAAGATGCAATATTTGTTATTCTTATATGTTCAATAAACGGGGATAGGTATTTTTTTAATACAAGCATCAAATTCAAATTATCTATGTTTTCGCGAGTATAGGTGGTCTGTAAAACGAATCGAAGTGTTATTGTAACTGTCGTTTACTTGACCATCGAATCCATGTTGTAAGGACTCTATTACACTGTATGCAGACGTATGCAGATACTAAGCCAAATCTGTGCCTGATCTTTCCGATCTCTGCCGTCTCAATGAGCCGGCCCATGAGTGAAGGTGCTAGAGCATACATTTGCATAGCACACACGTTTATGCATTCATACAATCTATGAGTTCTTCTGTATCTAGCTGCATTATATCCATCTCGGCGTAATGCCATCGCCTGCGGATTAGCCGCGTCTGCAATAAACGGGAGTACCGTTGCGCAAGACCTGGTGCTAATGCTTTTGATGACCAATGCTGGTATTAAGCCATTTGAGGTGTGCGTACATTGCCTTGACGAGCTGAAAGGAATGTATTGAGTAGCTTTGATGTATGAAGCAGCGGTAAGTATATTGCTAGTGGACTACTACACACTACATTCGCAATGGTGATGAATGATTAACGTGCTCGTAGTAATACCTTGAATGAAATGTTCTGCTACTAAGGAAACTCGAAATATAAATCTAGATCTACTGTATTTTTTGTATTACACAACAGTTTTAAGAAATATGATTCTCCCTTTTTAGTAGGATACTATTCTTGTATCAATGCTAGGCACAAGATGTAAATCTAATTGAATATTTATTATTATATTGTTCAACATTATTAACAAAGAGAGCTTTATCTCAATAGCCACCCACTGAACTAGTTTGCTTACTACCCATACAAGAGATTGTATCTATTGTAAACGAAAACTATTCCTCGTTTCCACAAAACAGACGCTTGCGCAAACGATGTCACCAAACTCCATATCGGTTCCGAGATACCGATCACCGAATTCTTGGCACTAACGGGACCCACACAGCGTCATATCGTAATAAAACCTAGTTACACACACAAACACATCCACATTTCAATATCCGATGCGTTTACGTCGGACAACTTTCTTTTGTAATCTTTATTATTGTAATATTTTATAAATCCAAGTGTTTGGGCCATTGGGAAATCGGTTGTTTTAATTTATTGATAATGTTTATTGACAATGATTGATTTATCGACTAACTTTCGGGCAATATGAAGAGGCAAAATGTATTACATACGGGAAATTGACTTTTTCCATATCGTCAACATACAGCTGCCGTCAACTTATAGCATTTTTTTTCTGCACGCGCCCATGCACGCAATCCCGTAACAACAGCCATTAGGATTAATTTAACATGCAGACAAACTGAGCAGGAAAAGACCCGATGTCAAAGGACAATCATAGAACCACCTACATTTACCAAAACAGCAAACCCTAATCAACTACGAGTACTACGAAAGCTGCTACGACTCTCGTAGTAACAATCACAAACTTATCAGCATACAACAGTGTACAAGCACTTGAACCCATTCGTAGCAACGAGATCAAGTATCAGCTCATGCATATTACATGCGCCCGCGCACATCGCGCCAGATTTATGCGCAGTTCGCGACACCTGCCGTTAGCCGTGCAGGTGCGCCCAACTGATACAGTTTTAGCAATAAAACAGTCGGATGTTGGTTATTCTGCGTTTGTTTTTTAGATATTAAACATCGCGCATTGTAAAACACATCCGCCGCAATCAAGAATGTATGATATTATTTTCTGTTGACAAAAACGAATCAATAAATAACGATGGATTTAATATATGGGGTATTAATAATTTCTGTTTAGCATTAGTCGCGTGTAACAAGTATTTCTTATCGGAGCTGATTTATTTACTTGCAAGGTTTTCGACTTCATTCATATTCACTCTACTAAAATAGGTTTGCCGATCTAAAAGAAGTCACGAACGATCGCCACTCTACTTTTATCGTCAAATAACTTAATTAAGAAAGCATGGGAACGGTAACTTTACTGCTAATGGTAGTTAATTATTAAGATTAACTTAAATCCATTCCCATAAAGTCGACCATTCGTCATAATTATATTAAGTGTGAAGTTCTTATAATACTTCCCAGGCTACATTTATCACGGTTAGACTAGACATAGATGTTCCGACTAACTATGAAGATAAAGTTAAGTCCAGTTATCTCTTAAGATCCCAGAAATAACTTTTATTTTTACGGATATTTATTAACTCTTGCGCGGTTGAGATAGAGTTCGAGACATTTACTCTTAATTACTCTGTTCAGAGCTATGAGTAGGAACAGATTAAATATTTCTTACTTATGAAATAGGTTTTAGACACAAATAAAAATGTTTCAGCAAAAAAATCTCAAACTAGATACATAACTATTGAAGATAAGGGGATGAAAATCTGCGAAGTGATTCTAAATGGTGTTACCCAACCACATCTATTTCAATATAACCTAAAAAGTAAATTTTTCAACAATTTCTACCGTTCTAAGCAGCCATACCGCCCACTGGGCCGAATATTTACGAAGTGGTGCTCAAAATTATCCGTCGACAAACGCTTAATTATGTGAGTAACTTTCCACTGCGCGTAACGAATGTCCAGAAATCATAAACACATGCAACCGAATTTCATACATAATTCATAAACTTTGCGAAGTGCTCATTCTACATTAGATAGCTTTTAATGCACGTTTTGATCTGCCTGCCCCAGATAATAGCGACGGTAGACTTATTTAATGTGTGACAAATAATATGTATTTCTGTGAAAAGTGACAGATTAATTTATGGTTAATTTGAGCCTTAAACGAAACAGAAATGAAAAATCACATATATTTTGGTCAGCAAAATATTCGTCTAGTCTATAAAACGAAAGAGAATAATGAAAACAAAAAAATAAAATTTAAAATACGCACTCATAAAGAATACTGCGCAATCGAGAAATACTTTCCTGCGTCTTCATGCAAGTACATTACTTCGAATCCGCTCAAGAGGGCAAAAAGCTTTCCCGTGTCAACCAAGAAAAAAGGCGTAACAGACCCTACTCAGTATGTAAGTAAGAAATTTCGGTATCAACTCTTCTCGTCTTTGTCGCTCACATCAAGATGACAGTGCGAGCGAGCGCGACGGATGGTTCCTAACTATGGACGACTGCGCTCAGAGCAGGGATGATCGTGCGCGTACGCACCAACTTTCCCGGGCACGCACCACGCACGGTCCCGTTGCGGCAACGGGAGTGCGCGTAGTGTAGTGCGTACCTGCGTACGCGAGTCAGGAGCCCGATACGACTCATTAGGTACATTGTTTACTTTGGTACACAAATGCCTGAAGTACAAAAGGGATGTTTATGTCTGTAACGCTTTTTAATTGTGTAATTATTTACACGATCATATGCAGAAATGCAGGTGGACTATGACTTCAATCAATCAATATAAAATAATTTCCAGAAATTGCTCAATAAAGTAGTATTATAGTAAATACAGTTGTAATGACAATGGAGGCAAAACAGTGCTATTTTAGGATGAGTTTACTAGAGAAATGAAAAAAGCGCTGGAAAAGAGTCATTAATCATGCCTACCAATAAATAATATTCAAAGGATTCAACAACACGCTGACCATAAGTAGGTACTTAAATTTTGTTGTTGAATTCTTTAATTACCATCTAATGTGCCGTTTGCAATTGTATTAATACATTACTTCGTGGATTTACAGTAAAATTACAGTTAAAAAAAGCATAAATAAAAACCCAAGGGTTTTACCCGGTCCATTAAGCAAGAGACGGATTCAGCTTTTTGGTCGTACTGCGAAAGTAATTTTAACCGAACGCAATTAAGGTAAAGCACTGCAGCTGCAATTAGTTTTGCTGACAGTGGGTGCAGTTCCATTTCAAGAGACATTATTTTAGGATGCGTACAGTGCCGACAGGAACATATTGTAAGCTTAATTCGATAGTCGATTTCAAACAAGGCACGATGTTTAAGTAAAACCAACCCTGTCTATAACAAGTTAGATTGAATTTCTTTCTAAGTTCTATATCTTCATCTCGTCATTGGTATTAGTATCTTGACAGACGATAATTGCAGTATCATGGTCTGGTATAATGCATCATCTCCGGTGACCCAATAGGCAGATGGCAATACGACATTTTGTGGCATATCTATCACTGTTGAATGAGTTAAGGAGCACGGTTGCGTTGAAGCCGTTGCCTAAGTAAGGAGATCTAGTCAGGATTCATCATGTTATCATGACACATACTTGTCTTATAGCCTATGCTAGAGACAAGAAACTAATTGCGATGAGGGTGCTAGCAATGTAACGTCAATTTTTAAACTGCACTGAAGAGAGTTAATCGATGCGGAAACCCGATCAACGGAAAACCAATCGTCAGATAAACATCATCCCTTACTCGTTGAATTAATTGGGTGCAAGCCATTAATCCATCCCTGGCCGCTCTGCATGACACATTAACTCGCTCTTTGAAGTTAATTAAACACTTTCACATGCACATTTAATTAAAAGTGCATTTGAAGCTCGGTTTATTTACACGCGAGTAGAAAACGAATACTGAGCCCTTCAGGATATAATGGGATTTGGATCTATATAGTAAATTGTTACATGTTTGTGTAAGAAACAGAATAAAAATAAATATGAAATAACTAATTTTATGAAGGTTTTCGACCAATCAACACAACAACGTTATGTCAGTTATTAGTGGCACACTCCTAAGTGCATGTAGATTGATTGATTGGTTTTTTTTTTGTTAGTGTTTTAATTATCCGTTTCCTTACCTGCCTGTTCCTGTAAACATGTATGTGCCATTTATAATTATATTTAAATAAATCTTTAAATCTCTAAACGCAATATCTACTTTGAGAACAAGTAAGTATTAAACTAGATATATTGTGTAAACAATGACGTGTTTTTTTGCTTTATGAAAATCTAGCTTACGTTGATTGACTAAGCAGAGTAAAAAAACGCAGGCCTCTTCACAAGCCTCGAACACTTAATATTGTAAAGTACCCGCAGTATTGTAATCATCAAAAAGTCGGCATTAAAATTATTTAGCTATTGCCAATTTTAGTCACCTAAAACGCCAAAAACTAACGCCTGAGTCACGTGCTATTCACACTTTTGTACCGAGAATCAATTTGGACATACACCAATAAAATGATTTCGTACAGTTCGCCGCTGATACTCTTGTATAGTTTTTCTTATGGCTACGAAAATAGTAGGAATATTGGGTTTAAATTTTTTGTTGCTGGGTGTACTTTTAAGTTCAAAGACCCGTAAATTTGATTTGGACTATCGGACATGTATCATTTCATAATTTGCATTAAAAAAGTAAAGTACAAAAATGCCTTAACTTGCAATAATAAGGTATTTTAGTCTCTATACTTCGGAGCGTAAGATTCACTGCATTCGAATACGACACGAATATCTCGTGTACGTGCGAGTTTTAATTAAAAGATAAATATTTTTACTTAACGACGTCTGATTGCTTTGATACTTGGTCTTATTGCGTGTTATGGTGTACGCCGTTTTATTGTATGTTTAAATCTGTTTACGGCCCAGGGCGTAGTAAATCAGACTAGTTGCTTGGTAACGATTATGAACGGTATTTCTGTTATATCTATTGTTATATATTTAAAACATTAACGTTATTGCATAACTCATTTGGTGACGATGAAAATTTTGACATCTAAGCAAGTGTTTGTGTATTTTTTACAAGTTTTTATTAAGTATCACCTGTGTGGGGTTTGTCGGTAAGCAAATCTTGCAAGCTTAAATTCCCTATACTGTTTGTGTAGTTATAAATAAAATATTTTTTAATAAGCCATAATTTATGTTTTGTACGAAGTATACAACAGTGTGATTCGAGAAGTAAAATATCTGGTGTAAACGTGAAGTCCTAGAGGAATACTAAAGATATATTTTGTATTTACAAGACTAACATATTTATTGTTTGTGCTGCATCATACACATGTACACATATTCCTGAATTTCATATAATGTAAAAATGTTAATGGCGATGTTGACTCGATATCCAATTACAGGCCTATATCATTACTTGGCACAATAAGTAAAATTATTGAGAAGATTTTCAATACTAGACTCATTAGCTTCTTGGAAAAAAATAATATTATAGCTACCTCTCAATACGGTTTCCGAGCTGGTAAAAATACTGAAGACGCTATTTGTAGTCTTACAGAGTCAATTACAAAAACCTTAGATTCAGGTAGGAAATGTGTAGCCATTTTTCTAGACCTCAAAAAGGCTTTTGATACTGTTTCTATACCGCTCCTGCTGTTGAAACTGGAAGCCTTGGGTATACGCGGACTGGCACTAGCGTGGTTACGGGACTACTTAAAGGACAGAAGCCAGGTGGTTAGAGTAGAGAAGACTTTTAGCTCCTCCTCAATTGTCAAGTACGGTATTCCACAGGGAAGCACACTTGGTCCCACGCTCTTTCTGACATACGTTAATGACCTGTGCAACTTAGATCTTGACAATGGTCATATCGTCTCTTTTGCTGACGACACAGCACTAATTTTTGAGGGGGATACATGGCCCATTGTTGAGAATTTTGCTGAAAATGGTCTTAGAAAGGTCATCAAGTGGCTTGACTATAATCTATTAACCATCAATATACCGAAAACCAAATTTATTTGCTTCAGAATAAGTGCTGCTTCAAATCCACCTTCTGACTTTATGATTAAGGCACACTCCTCACTCTGTTGTTCAGATTCGGGTTGTGACTGTGATTCCTTGATTCAAACAGATAACCACAAATACCTGGGAGTAATAATAGATAAGAACATGACTTGGCAGCAGCACATTATGTCTCTAACCAATAGAGTTAGAAGACTCCTACCAATTTTTAGAAACCTCCGAGATGTTGCAGATTCTAGAACTGTCAAAAATGTTTATTTCTCCCTGTGTCAATCACTATTGACATACTGTATTACAATTTGGGGTGGAACTGCGACTTCCCATCTGTTAAAATTGGAAAGAGCTCAAAGAGCTGTAATAAAAGTAATGCTTCGCAAACCTAGGCTGTACAATACTAATAAACTTTATGAGGAATGTCGTCTACTAACAGTTAGACAGTTATTTATTTTTAATTCAGTCATCCGCTATCATAAATGTTTGGACCACACACAACTACCGGTAAGTAAAAGACGCGTTCGGATTCCTGTTCCTACCTTCAACTCGATGTTTGCAAGACGACAAAATTACTACATGGGCCCATTTTTGTATAGATATTTTAATGATTTAAACCCTATTGCTAAATTAAATAAGAACCAAATCAAATCAATTCTTAAAAAATATTTAACTGCAATTACTTACGTGGATACTGAAATGATCTTAAAAAGTAATATTTAGTCCGATAGTGGCTGGTAATTTATTTAGTTTACAAAGTGTAACTCTTGCTTGTTCACTTCATCAAACAAATTAGTCACTTTTTTCATATAGCTAAATATTGAATGGATTGCGTGTTGTTAAAATAAATAATTCCAGATTCTTATATTATTGCTTTACTGTAAATACAGAGGTACCTAAGTGTTTTCATGAAGTGCAACTAATCATATCATAACACCCATGCACACACACACACACACGCACACACTCACACACACATCAATCAAGACGTACTTACACGCTCACAATATAATATTCCTACATAGTCACACACACACGCACACACACACGCGTACACAGATACACACTTTGTTAACTGCATGCCTGCGCGTGAGCGCACATTGTTTTGTTATTATATTTCTTTTCTCCGTTGTTGTTATACCTACATTGTAATTTCTATAACTATTGTTCATTTTCTTGGGTGGAGGGTTGACAACCTGAGACACAGGATTCATCCTAGTTCAGGTGTCAACCCACCATAGTCTTTTGGTTTAAATGTACTAATCTTTAATTAATTTAACTTCTGAACATGTATCTTGTAACTAAGGATTATGGTGAGGAATAAATGAATGATTAATGATTAATGATTAATGGTACAAGTAAATGTGATTAATTGGTTCAGTCGCTCGAGTCACTTAATTTACGTTCCAATCTAACCACTTGTACTTACATAATTTATTAGATGCCTCGAACTTCGAATTTACTGTCCTAATCTAAGCAATTAGTTCAATTAACACATAAAAGTAGAAAGATAGATAGAAAGATATTAACTCTTTTTGCACATCACATAGATTAATTACAACTTCGTTTAACGAAAATGTACTAATTAGGCAGTCTTACTCGTATCCTTTTCTCTCTCTCTTTTGGGTAAAGCAAGTATTTAAAGTTGATGGATTTTTCTGACTTTAGCTGCCAAATCCAATGGATGCTTAACTATGTATTAAGGTAGGTCCTCAATTGGTAAATAAACAAATAAACATCTTCAAAGTCAGAGGGAACAAGCTTCTCTGGGTGAGCCTGTTTAATTGCTTACTCTAGACTCTATATAAAATTTAGAGCAAACCCAAGTAAATAACAAACACACTTCTCGCTCGCTCAACTTCTGCAGAAAACGCAGCCTAAGCGCCTCGATAAGGTTCTTACTATATTTTATCTTAAACCCTCCTTACTTTATCCTTAAAATATTTACGTTTTTATTTCTCATATTACGGTCTAAAAATAGAGCATGGAGGCGGCCCAAAACTAGGTCACTTTTATTCATGAGGCGTCCGAATCCAAATGCTCTCCTGTCGAGTTATACCAGAGGCCAAAAACTCAGGACTGAATACAATCGGCAGCATTATCTAAGGACTCGCCCACACGGCACGACACGACGAAGGCTGTGCGCAAACGGATCCTTTTTGTTACACGAGCGCCGTTATTGGATTTTGGTATTATTTTGTTTAGTTTGATTAAGATGACGCTGTTTTGAAGGACAAGCCTATTTATAATTTATAAAAAGACAGACATCAAAAGTCACTTGGGAATTCGCTTTTGGGTATCCTGTATGTAAGCTTACTCGCAACTTTAAGTAAATAAATACTACAGGCGGAAAATGGTAGGTCAGCTTTTTTTATTATACCTATATAGGCAGACATTTAGCCACAATCTCACCTCTCACCTGATGGTAAGTGATGGTGTGGCCTTGGATGTTTTAATGCCATAAACTGTTACAACTAAGCACCGATTCGCACTTAGATGTTACAGTTTTAGTATTTTTATCTGTAGTAAAAAAATAGTTTTCTTTGCGCCTTAGCACATAATCTGTATTCCAGCGGAGACTATGCGCACATATGGTCATTACGCGCAAGTAACATTATTTATTGCCCGTAAATCTTGCGGGCTCATTAGCCAGTGTGTGGGCACCTTTATAGTCGCACCAAAAAGGTGTTTACACTTTATTCCTTGCCGCCATTTTGGAGTTCAATGGAATGCATAGATTATGTGTCTGTAACTGTTATTGCTACATTTGAAGCTTTGTAAATGTAGGTGTGAAATTGGAACGACTTTTAAGTAAAATCGCTAACAATAACTGTACGCATGTCATTTAAGAAAAACATTATTAAAATTAAAATACCAAAAAATATCTCCACATAGCTTTTATGACGTCACAGTTATTGAATTGCAATGACAAAGAAAACTTATATGTATCCTTAAAAGCTATCCAAAAGATCTCATAATTAAAAAATATATTCTTCATTCGGTCATGTTATATTCAATCTAAGATATTAGGAGACTTTATTAAATCATCAACTCAGGTTCATAAAATATTTCTGAATCTGTCAACAAGTTTAAGAAAAAAAAGAATAAGAAAAGAAAATAATCAAAACGGATCCCTTTTTGCTAAAAGAGAACTAATAATAAGAAGGACAAAGGTCCTAAATAATTGGTTACTATTTTTTTCCAGCAACCTTAGCAGTCAGAATAATTATCGAGCACGAGATTATTTCTACAATTCCTATGGGAACTGCTGCAAGTCAACCGCTAGTTTTAATAGCGGAGACATTTAAATGGCCAAAAAACGTAAGCGAATGACCGCGTTTAATTAAGATAGTGATGTAACTCGATTATCCAACTAGAGTTAGGTCCTTCTCTAGTCAACAAGATTTGAATTTTTTGTCAGTAGCTCGATATTTTACTTGAAAATCAAGTATGCTAAACGTGGTAACATTATTACTGAAAAATGGCAAATTACGTACATTAAATAAACTTTAGACACAAGAAAATAAACTACTGAAGAGCTTAACGCGTACGTCGCAGAAACGACAAACCACCGGCTCTGTCTAACTTAAGTCTGGAAACTGCCTTATTTTTATAAGAAAAAAAACTTGAATTCAATTTCAGTTACAGTAGCTGAATTAAACTCTAGATGGTACATCACTATTGCGCGAAATTTCGCCATAGAGTCACGCAGTCGTTCGTCGCGTCGCGTTCGTTTTGTTCCGTCGCGGTGTCGCGTTGTCGCATCGCTTTGTTTCCGCGTCGATTGCGGAACAAAGAAAGCGGTAGATACGACAAATATTTAAACATGTTTTTTTTCAAATGCTATTATTACTATTGACACCTGTATTATATCAAAATACCACAAACTAGATGATAACCTAGCAACCAAATAATATCTTTTCAAGAAAACGAAAAATCATCGAGAGAATAGTCATACCTTAGATCGCAATAAAGGCTCAAATGATTAAACTTCAACTTTGAGATCTAAAGAAAACTGAATCTATTTTTTGTGTACGCACGATAGCTGGTCTTTTTGATTACTCTTGATCCTGATCTGATCCAGATGGCATGAGACAATATAATACAGAGTCGTAGCTGATATTATAATTAAAAGCTGAAATCAAAAAGGGACAAGTCTACTCTCCATCCCTCCCTTGTCATAATATAACCTCGGACCATTAGAACAATAGTATCTCGCTAACTTTTTCCCGCCGCCCGGGAATGTAGGCAGGCATAATGAGCGCTTAGGATTTATGTGCGCCCGCGCCGGTTCTCGGAACGGCGCGGTATGCCGGTTCGGTTCCCGGCACAGTTATGTTCGCTATTCTTACGTAAGACCACAAAAAGTTTGGTTCGGTTCGGTTAGCCTTTAATTCGCCGTTTATTTTTGAGACCTAAGGAGAATAATGATATAAGGATAACTTTGGACTCAAGACAGCGCTTAGCAGCATACTTAAAGAGTTGTTTCCGTATATGTACTTTTGCAGAAGTAGTTTCTCTGACCAGGTTAGCCTTAAGCCACTCGTCGTGATTTTTTACATGATTGATGAAATAATACACATACCCCTAAATATAACAACGCTTACAACGTTTCAGGCAACAATAAGTCATCCATTATTCAAGATAAACGTAAATGACTCTACACTCACGCAGCAACAATATATCCTCCTCTTACTTCCTCTATCCAATATACCTCCTGAACATTATCGATGTTCGTAATCGCAAATCAATCGTTTGGGAAATTGTATCAGTGGGTCAGTGAGCAGCGATCACCGCGCGTAACGGCGCCCGCGCAGGCTCCGCCCACACCGCAGGGGGAGGGGATACGATACATTATGCATACCAAATTATTGATATTATAATCCGCTAAATCAGGTTCTGCATTTACACAGTAGGCTTATCCTGGACAGCCCTCGCTTTACCTATATGTATCTTTTTTGTCAAATTTTTGTAAGACATGGCTGTATATCTTACAAAATCTATATTATTATCAATAGTTAATAAAGCCTTTATCACAAGCAATATTCAATTTAACTTGAAAATAAAGGGTGATTGAAGGTGAAATACATACGAGTACGAATATATTTTCTATGTAGTCCTTAACCTTCCCATTGATAAGCTACATATTGTACATGTTAATAAATTACCTTTTAAACTATTGTTCAGTGTTGGGACTTCAAAACTGAAAGTACTGTATCTGACTCTATTGTAATCTAAAATGTCTACTTCCTAAATAAAGTTATTGAGTAAGCTTTAACCAATACGGCTAATGCAAAATGATTTTTACACGTTTTCATATCTCACTGCTGGCACTAGCAAGCATGTTATGCTTATCTGGTTTGTGTACGTCGTTAATGTATTCTAATTTATCAATTAATATCGCTTGATAAATCTGGTGGGGCCAACACTGGAAAGCGTCAACATATTAATATTGCCAGATTAAATCAAATAGGTTTGATTACGGCATTTGTTTCTGTCATCGCAGAGCGGTGGAGCAATATTTATAATTCAGAAAACAGCCTTTGCCTAAATACTCTCAGTATTTAGGCAAAGGCTGTTTTCTGAATAACTACGAGAAAAGTCTTAATACGTGAATAGATAATTTTATGTATGTTTAAAAAATCTGTACCATTTACGAGTTAAACGAGTAATTAATACCGGTTGGCGCATGGCCAATGCAGTTTTATTCACCAGTCTAGAAATAACAAAAAAAATACCAGCTCTGTAGATACGATAGCGTCCAGAAATATTTAATTTACCACTTACTTTTAATGGTTTTCTGAACACTTCACTGACATCTTCTATTTTACATAAGCGTAGGTAAGTTTTCGTAACTGGTTTATATGATAAGTCGAAACTCATGAAAATGTCGCGCCTCGCATCGTAAAAAGTGCTACATTTAAGCAGGAAGTTGTAAACAGAAAGTTGTTTATGTTTTAATGGAAGAGCTATAATGATCACTGCATACTGATTAGGCTTTTCACTTGCGATTAGTAAAGCCTATCAATGACTTTGCACCACGATTTAATTAATTGCATCATGTAGATCATTTGAATTTAATTTAAATTATACTAAATATGACTTTTTAAGTTTGTTTAATAAAATATTGTAAGTTAGTTTCATCAGCATGAAATTAAAATAATGTAATGGCAACCTCTAAACCTAATTTTATAACTAAGAATCATTCCATTAAATAGGTACCTAATCAGCAAATAGATCAGTAATTCTTTTAGTTTCTCAGTATTATTAGATAGTTTAATATTGACGAGCTTCTAACATCGAAACCAATAAATCGGTGTAGGAGTCATTGGCTGCCCTCCCATGACCCTGGCGTGGTTGTTGATCACTTAATCCAATTAATGCCAAATATGCAGTGCCATATGCTTTGCCTAATGGTGGACGGTGTTTACTCGTAGAGGAATCTTTTAATTGCTTCCTATCTCTAGGAAAAGTGACGCACTTGTTAAGGACAGGCTTCATTTTTGTACAGCAAATTATTTTTTTTAAAACAATTGATTGTCTCAATAATTGTTACACTGTAAGAGGTAACCAAATCCTTTGTTTCAAAAATGCTTAAATTAGGTACGTCGCATTTTCATTGCCTTGATTGATCATAGTAGTTTATCAATAGAAATGTCTCTATGTACTTTATAAAGTCGCCGGTAATTATAATTTCGACTTTAAAGCGATGATCAGTCTAACCAACTTAAACGTATATGACCAAAAACGCAGAAGGCTATCGACCGTAGTGTGGGTTATAAAGTTATCACTTTACTTAGCAAGAACGGTGAGCGTTTACCCTTAACATAGTGTGGGTGGCGCAAAATGGTCAACAATCAAATGCCGTTGTTTTCACGGGTCGGTAATGGTAAAATCGGTTTATTTGCTAATTACTGTAGTAATTGCGGTAATTACCGATCTCGTATCGCGTGCCGGCCGCGAATCTTCGCGATTTTTTGCGCGCTGACATCACCCTGCCTTAGAAAGTATGGTATGACCATATTGAACATTGTTTTCTTAAAACACGGATTTTGTACAGTTATTAAATGACGATGTTGTTTAGTTATGGTTTCTCAGTTCGCAAAAAATATCAACTAAATGAGAGCAAACTACATAGTCATGTTCCACTCGCTTCTCTCAAAACGCCTTTTCAGTTTGTAGTCAAACAGAAAACTACTTGCTACGTACGTTTTAATTTCTACAGAGGAATTTCATACAATTTAGAGCATTTCTAAAATATCCATACAACGATTAGTTTTAATAATTGCCACTGTCTCATTTAAAAAAAAGTTTTTATAGCCATTATTTACTTATATTCTAGCACTACAGCAGCTCTTCTAAACTAAAACTAATATTGAGCTTGCAAATCTTTATCTATCCTACCTACTTTACATATCGTTTTATTATTTACCTATGCGCAAAAAGTGACGTATCCAAAAGATAATCTTGAAAAAAGAAAATGAATATTTATAGGGGCAAAGTAAAATGTGCTAAAATCTTCAGTTAATTTCTAAAAATAAACCTAACCATAAACAAACATCTGACAACACACACAACTAAGAAGCTTATTTGTTTATTTATGTGAATATTAGAATCACTGTTAATTTAGGAAAGTTAATTTAGCCCGCATGACAGTGGGTATGGTAATGTTACATCCTGAAAGAAATTAATAATGGTTGTTTCTACTCTCAACCATTCAACAAATAAAGTTGTAATGTCATCGTTTGTATAGGTATATGTCATGTGCTTAGTTACCCTCATATCATTTTAGTCGTATTTAACGCGACTGTTACTTTGAGATTTGTACAACAACCATTGCTGCTTTTTTCAAAGTTACTGTATGAAACATCTTACTTCGGCGTGTATACCTATGGATGAAGTACAAATATCAAGGTACTTACCCTTAAATGTAAGACCTAACCTAGAAAGCTTAAACCAGACACAGCAGACGGGGACGCAGAGCACTTTGTAATAATGTAGTAAAATACATTATTGAACTTAAAAGGACCAAAGCCTTTCTAAGGTTATATTTTCATAACTCGCATTAGGCGCTGCGTCACAGTCCGCCGCATCAGGGTTACCATCGACCTCATACTCAGGTTGAATACTTAGTAAGATGTCGATGGGTATACCCTTCCCCGATGGTTACCTGGTGCAGGCGAAAGCGGTGCGTTTTGCTCAAAGAATCGATACAGATTTCCAAAATTAGGGTAATACTTAATTTGAACTGATTTTCTTTTATATTGCGCACTCGCATCGACCTAGCCTGCATCAGACATCCAGTACGACCATTGGCCTCATACCCAGGGTGTGCCTAGATACCAGTAAGTACCTGGTCTACGACCGTGCATACATACCTAGGGTAATTTGAGGGTATGAGGTCCATGATATTGACTTAAACCAACGTTACCTGGTGCGGTTGAGAGCGGCGCGTCTGGCGCGGAGGGTCGCGGGGCTCGGGCGCGCGCGCCGCGCTCATGCCTCAGCGCCGTCGGCGCATGCCCGCCGCCGGTACACGGGTCCTGCAACAACATATTATAGAAGACATGTAAACGTGGTGATAAGAGACGATGAGAGGGAGGAATGATGTTTCGGTATAAGCACCGTCATGCAACAACACACATATAAAGCCTATGAGCTGGTGGAAAAGATTTCAAATGGTACTTTTCTCAATAAGCTGTTCAGTTAATTGAATTGAGGGCATCGGCTGTCTAGATGCGTTCGCGCCGCAACGTATTCTTAAAGCATGATTCAAGCCGCAGCAGAGACATATAAACGTAGAACAAGAGAAGACGAGATTAAAATTGAGTAGAAAGAGATAAAGTTTGAATGAGGAATTCACTGCACCCGTTGCCATCTTTCTATATGACCTAAAGGTTTGACTGACAGATAATGCTTTTATCATTAAGTCCACCTTAGTACACTTTTGTGCAATAGTTTTTAAATAAATGAGGAATAAATGGACACCAATCACAACCATTACTCTGATTCCAAATTAATTAGCCAATGCACTTGTGTTATAAAAATCAGATACGATGGCGTTTGATTGAAACACCCAGACCCATGACAATAAATAAATTATGAATCCTTCATTGACCCAGCCGGGAATCGAACCCGGGACCTTGGGGCAGCGACGCGCCATGAAACTTGCCAGTGTGCTGAGCCACTTCACCACGGAGGTTGTTAAAGAGACTGACAGAATGCAGACAGATGTTTGTCCTAAGTAGACAAAGTGACAGTAATGACTTCCACTGCTGAACATAAACCTTCTTCATGATTTCCATGGCGACAGGCATCCAATTCTGTTCATTCCAGTTTAAGATATAAAAGTGTTAAAGGGTCTGGCATTTAAAAAAACTAACCGATTGGCTAATGTTACATTGTTTTTATACTGTTTTGTCTCATTCTTTCTTGGCGCTGTCATCATTTGACAGAAAGTGACAAAACAGTGTAATAGCGAAAATAGGATTAAAAGACCGTTTGAGTTATTATGAAAAAGGGGGATAGTGTTAAAGAGTTCCTAGGTTATAAGACCAATTAAATAATTATTTACTATTTATTTGTTAATATTTGCACGTCTGCTTGCAGGCTGAATACGTTTTCTTTGTTTGCACTTAAATATTCAATTTTATGTATGTATTCTCGCAAATGAACTTTCTGATTTCTGATTTTGCGAGCTTTACAAGTTTTCCTGTCCATTACATACCGCGCTCTGCGCTTTTGAATAAAGAGTATCCAATCTAAAACGTTTCTGCCCCAACCGCAATGGTAACTAAAGCAGTCAGTTTGGCTTATTAACTGACTCACACCTGTTGCAGGATGAGACTCCTGAGGTTAAGCAAATTGCCATCCAAGTAGCAAAGATGTTCAGCAAATGGCAAAAGGCTCACGAGTGACTATTATTACTTAATTAAAGCAGAAACGTGTACTTAGTAAGAAAGCTAGTACACTAAAGTTCCATATCAATTTGAAGATTTAGTCATCGTTGAGCACTAATAGAACTTTTATTCAACTCTGCTGAAGTTTGCCTTGACCTTTCTCATAATTAAGTCGTACTTCGACCAAAATGTATTATGTGATGAACAACACCATAAAACATCAATATCAACAAAACAAATGTCTTACTGATCCCCAGTAAGACGCAAACAAACAAGATAGCAGATACAGATAGAACATAGCACCACATTGTTTACATCGTTCGTATCTACAAAAAAATAAATTAACCGCAGTCAACTATTTCGAACTTTCACAGTTAACTAAGAATCGATGAAAGTGGGCATAATGAAACAAAAAACGGCAATAAACAATTCATAAGGCGACATCGCCGAGCGTCGAACCGCGGACCAAAGGTTACGCTGGAAAGTTGTCGGGGCGCTTGTACTAATCCATATAACGAGGTCGCGCATTAGGCTGGTAATAAAAATACTTGTCATTTACTTTATTAAGAAAAATCGGCTGTGGGTTAATTGCAACATTGCTCAAGTTCTATGCGTTATTGAAGCTGCGCCCACGCGTTAAGTGAAAAGACACGCCTAAGTTTTAATAGAAAAAAAACTTTTATAGTAGCTGATTTGCATAAAATTGATAGGCTGTTCACAAAAGCGTGGTTTAAGAGTATATGTGGTTAAGTTGCGCAATCTAAAAACAAGGCTATATCTCGTCTATAGTCAAAAACCAAATACAAATTATTCAAAAAATAGCTAAATAAAACACATTTTACTTTACCTTTTAGTAAATCAAATGATCAGCCCTGTTCTGTTCCTATATTATAAATAGGAGTTTCTGTTGCTTCTAACTACACTAAGATAGAACAATATTTAAAAACTATAAGCAAAGAGAAGTCCATAGTTGAAAATATATTTTCATCCCCATTCCCCGCCCACAACTAGCTGTCACTTTGACGTAAGCTAACAAACAACCAATTTACAGAAAGCTCTTTGTCTCTGTTTCTTTCACACAGAGTGAGAGGGACGGAGGCTGAGTAGACAGATGAGCCAATTATGCGGGAACTGCGCTGCAGTCTTTGGTGTAAGTAAGCCAAGGTCATACGTTCTGAAATAGCCAGGTAAAAATTAACTGGACCTGAAATCGCCAGGTTTCGATTTTTTTTCTTTAAATTTAACCAACTCGGATGATTCAGGAGGTTGAAAGTTGTATTAGTTCCATTTCATAGTGTTGATTTAGAATTATGAATGTGTATAAGAAACTGCTGTGGAAAGCCGTAGGGAAGGCCTATGTTCAGCGATGGACGTCCTTTGGCTGATAATGATAGTGATGATAAGAAAATAAAATTAACCAGTATTTCGTTATGTATAGCAGATAGATAGCTAGAAAAACTTGGAGAATATTGATAACAACACACGTATGACGCAGAGCAGGTCGACTTCAGACATGCGCAGAAGAGACATCAACTTAATTTTATTAAAACCTTATATCATAAAAAGTATTTTGTTTTAAATTACCCAAAACAAACTGGCAGCATAGCCAGCTGTTCGAAAATCAAAACACAAGCACTTGACGCTTACATATCAGTGACACTACCCTCCTTTGTTATTTTTATTATCCACAAATTAACCTTTAGTACTTTTACTCCCACAATTTCCCGAAACCGAAAAGCGGCTTCAGAAGTTACGTCACAGTCCGCTTTATCTATCACGTCATAACAGATTTTACCACCTATAACCGTAAAAAAGAAATTAAAGACCGTAACAAAAATCACAAACAGGGGTAGCTCAAAGGACAATACTCACACTGCGGGGAACGAATCAGCCGGTTTGCACTGGAGTAATCCACAAAGTAAATGCGAGCACTGTAATGTTTATCACACGACCGGGCGGGATGCACTTTTTACTCGTTTTTCACGGTTTTCAGGGGGACCTGAAGGCTGCTGAGCCGTATCGCGGTGACACTTGTCATGTGCGGCGCGCGCTCGGGTCTGCTCGGGCGCGATCGGGATCGCTCGGCTCGGTTCGGGCGCAGTCGGCGGCGCTCGTGCGGTATTGATCCGGCGCCGCCGGCCGGCGCCCGGCCGCCGGTCGCCCGTGGCGCCCCCTCTCGGTGTTAATGAGACCTGATGGGTGTCCATTATTTAGCAGCCTCCAAGACTAAACACGAAAATTAATGGCGATTTTATTGATGTATTGCAAGCGAAATTAAAGATTGATTGGGACTGGCTACTTAATCCGATAGACATTAGCACAATTAAGTTTTTCTTGTTCGATCACTCTGACTGGATTAACCTTCAGATCGCCGATCAGACATTGAGTGTTATTGCATTATTATAACATCCAACTTGAATTGTGACTAAGCAATTATTGTTATTGATCAATAAGGTGTGTGCAGCTTTATAGAACGTTCTTTTATTTTTCAAAAAAAGTATTTCAACCTAGCCACCAAATACTTTATCTATGCATAAGCCCCATTTAAAAGGAAAATAGATCTCACCTATGCATAAATGGAGAAATATAAATTATGCCAAAACGTTAAAAGCAACTCGTTATTTTTAAAGTCTATCTATACCACAAAATTATAAATAGGAATGGCGTTTCCTCGGCATTCACAAATGATTCAAACCTGTCGAATAGTTGGGTTTAATTTTCCGCTTCTCCCTCCCACCAAAAGGTCATGTATTTCAACCGCAGCATTCAACTGTCGACAATAGTCGGTGCAGCCGGACATTGTGGAAATATATTCAGTAACACCTCGTTGTAACAACATTCGAATGGCAACTTTGTTTATAACAAACAAGTGACTCTTTCTTATTATTACGGACTTCGGAAAAAATAGGTTATCTCTTCATTTGAAAGATGTTTTTTGCGATTGGATATTTTAAACTTATCACATAAAGTTAATAACCAGATGCAATTATCAATCAGTAAGAATCCGTGTTAAGAGGCGCTAAACTTAATTCAAAAGAAGCAAATAATAAAGAATTCTGCAATTGAGATGATGTAACGATTTATGTCTTAAAATGAAACAGAATGTAAGTAGTGTACCTAACCCGAACGTTCCAATAAAGCCATTAGGAAATGAAGCAGGTATGCAGGCCAAGACACGTAGGAAATCATTTTAACGGAGAATTAATTTTGTCTAAAGTGTACTACGATTGAAAATGGATCAGATGCTAAAACTAAGAAGACAAACCCATTCCAAAGTTTGAAGGATTGGAATGGCCCAAAGGCTATGAAGAAGAGAACAAACATCGTATGGCCCAATGAAGGGCTGTTAATGAAATGGAGTGGACTTACCGTACCTGCATCTTTTGCTGTTATATTTATCGTGTCAATTTCTGGATCTAGGCCACGCAGTGACCCGGCCGGGAACATCCAAATGCAATGACAGCTGAACTGTCGGTCAAAAACAATACCTGTTTTACCCTAACCACTCTATTACGAAGGCAATAGGGCTGAAAATGCTTCTCATGCAAGAGCAAGTGGAGTGCTTATTCCTGGTTCCAGTTATTGACGGCAGATGGTGACACGTTCCGGATTGGCGACGTCAAGCCTCCTGTAACAACTGAATAGTTTCCTGTTGCGAATTTATATAAGTCATAATTTTATGTAACTGTGGGCACTGTATTGTTAGGTTTTTTTATATTTCACTAATAAGCAAAATGTTAATAAATTGCATTATTTGTTATAGTCTATGAAATAATCAAAATAATATTATTGCTCAAAAAAAGCAATATTCAATCGAAACTATACAAGTAAAAGAAAAGTTTCAATTTTTATTTGAATTCTCAAATTGAGGAACGACAAAAGAAAATCAACATTACTATTTTCGTAGCGTAAAATGACAAGAAATGCAATGCAAAAGTGGTCGCAAAATATATGCGGAACAGTTTTCAATTCAAATCAAGGATTATCAGTTCTTACATCAAATGCTCCAGTAGCCCGTAGTCCCAGTATTTCTATCTTTATTTCCATAACAACGATCCAGCATTTCTGCCCGGCGGACCCAGGTGACCTAGATAGGAATAGCCAACCTGGTTACAAGTGGAAATAGTCCCTCCGTCGATGGCCGATGCCGTCACGGAGGCTCTATTTATTATCTCGCCGTTGTCTTGTAAATGGGTGGATATTTATCCCGGTATACGGGTTACTATTATATTTGTAAGTAAGGTTGGAAAGTAATGCGTAAATTAATAAAAATCAAAGTAAATTGAAGTACTGAAATAAAATATCTAAGTCGACTCGAAGTCTTAAAAATAAAAGGTAATGCAGCAATGGGATCTCTCATAAATTTTAATTACATAATCATTTTGAGTGTTGTGTATAGAAATGTTAATATAATCAAGTTACTAGAATATGTTTTCAAATTCTCGTAGCTCCGTAGCTGAACGAACTGCAAGGGAATCATTTCGTAGCGATGCATTCGTAGCATCGCAGACTTCAGCCGTAGCTGAATCCTATCACTGCAGTTTTGTCTATATTTTTGGAATGTTCGCCTAATTATATTTGTCCTCACCAAAATACCGATAAATAAGTAAATGATAGCGCATTGCATAAACAAAACATTATGTTAGTTTAAAACTTGCAACTGCAATTCGTAGTCGAGTAGAAAATACCGAACCCTCATGTAACAATGTAACACATGACATGCTAAGTCCAGAAGTTAAACCAGCAAAGTCAACGATGTTTTTAGATTGATGACGAATCTAAAACTGTACATCGAGGTCGGTTCGCATCCCTTCGGCTATCGACGCGGCGGCAGATCGAGTGCACTTGTTTTTCACTGTCTGCGCGGCTAATTGCGCCATTTTTCATTCGTGCCCTTGCCCCCTCCACCTTTCACCCCCCTCTTACGCCCCACCCGGTGACCAGACTTGGCTATTCTTTCGTTTGACGGAACCCTAGTTAATTAACGTTAGGGGATGTTGTAAGTGCGGTATGATTGGAACGTTGTTTCAGCATGTTAGTGCGTTTTAAGTGAAGGGCGCATTACGAGATGAGTTTGATGCATCAGTCTGGGCATTGGTTTTTGTGAATAGATAATTGCAAATATTCTAACGTTTGTTCTCCTACTGAAAACGATTATCATCACTTCGAAACATTTTTTTTTTTGCACACCATACATATGTATTGGATTTGTTCGCGATAGGTACGCGAAGCTGCCTAATTGAAAGGGATAAATAGATATAATACTTGCTAATCAGTCGGTACCTTTTGTCTCCTTCAGGAAGCACTTGACAACTCAACTAACCTTCTTATTTCAATACCCTACAAAAGTTATTATTTTCTATCTTCCAAATTAACGATAGTTTTGACAAACAAAACTGGTCGTTTACAGGATTGGAGAGGTTATCCCTGATCAGTCTTCTTCATCTTTTTCTGCCTCGCCTTATCCGGTACGCGGAGTCGGCCTTCCCAATCATGCGACGCCATTTATTTCTATTTTGACCTTCTTGCTCTTGGAGTCCTATACTCTCATCTCCCTTTGGACATTTGTATCATCCAGGTTGCATAAGGTCTTTATTTTATATCCCTGATGAGTATATTTCAAAAATAGCTACTTATGTAGAAGACACCTAGATCGGTCAGTTTTCCAAGTAGCGCAGTCGGAACGGCTGCAATACATTAGTTCCACTAAGTGACCGCTCGGCTCACTGCGAGTGAGACGAGTTGTCCTCTTCGCTCGTATTTACGTTTACGGATAGCCGCCATTTGTCACGAGAATAGAAAATGCAAGTAGCGTGAAAGGATTGAACGCGTTTCGTTTTCATTTCAGCACAGTTTCAGGTCAAACACATATGAACAAATAATGTAACAAATACTTTACTGAAAACTGCATTAAAATCGGTCCAGCCAAACGCGAGACATTCGCGGACAAACATACATACAAACATACAGGTCGAACTGAGAACCTCCTTTTTTGTAATCTAATATTTAATAGAATAATAGCTATCAAACTCCATACTAAGATAGGTGAATGTTATAGTTAAATTAAGATTGTGCAACTCAGCTTCAACCTTTGTAATTGGGATACATCGTTGTACTAAGCAATAGCAATCAGTTTAGGAAATATCTTTAAAAACACAAGATACAAAATAACGTAAATTGCACCGTAGGAATGAACGAAACCACTTTAGGCAGAGTTCTAGAACTTTATTATGATCTTCAATCAACTTTGCGTTCTTAAATCCCCAACTTTCACAATCATAACATCTTTTCAGTTGAATTCTATTGCAAAATCCGTGCGTGAGTGACATAATTGAACCTCTCTCTAAACTCAAACGAGAATTTAGTTCTTTGTTGATGTTTGTATATCATCTCGTCTATAAATAAATGAGATCGCGCGACATTTCGCGCTTATCACCGAGCCCCGTTAGAAGGACGAGTGCCGAGCGTTTGGAAAGCCACGAGTGGCCAGCTCAATACCGATTACTAGCAGTATGGCATTCGGGGGTCCTATCTTAATATCAATCGAGAATAGTGTTTTATAGATACAAATAGTGAAAGATAACCTTTCCTATTGCACCAGTAGACTCTTTTACGGCCAATACAATAACTGAGAAGGTAGACCGTCTTTCTATTGGTGACTTCAAAAAGCTTTGTTCATCTTTTTTTTTATTTAAAGACTTTATTGCACAAATAATGGTGTACTAAGGTGTATTAAAAAGAAGAAGAAATATTCTTTTTTCTTTTTTTCTTATTTCTTTTTTTCTATTTTCTTATTTCATCTTTGAGAATATAAATATGACACTGTGAGTGTTTAAAAACATTGTAAACCATTGTATAGCGAAGCGTCATCATTTCCAAGTTGAATTTATTCTGTAAAGAATAACTACTTGTCCCGCTGTTGCATAAACAGACGGGTAGATGGCGCTAACGTCACGCAATGACGTATACTAAGAGACCAAGAATTTCGCGCGGTCGGACCGACAGCACGGTAGCTCAATTGGAAGAGCAGTTGGCCCGGTAAGCCAGAAAGATGCTGGTTCGAATCCCGCCCGTGCGCAATTTTTGGTTTCTTATTTCATCTTTGAGTATATTATACTTATTTTACAGTAATTTATGTGAAGACTTACAAGGTTTTTCCACGCGGCAACACAGTGCTAGCTCATCATACATAGATATCGAAGACCTAATGTCAGCGGACCCGGACACAGCATTTCTATCGATTCAAGAATCGCACCTTCCCTCTAATAAGATCCCGGTCAAAACTAGTATCGTTAATGAGACACATCTACATTAAAACTGAGATATGTTTCCGGTGCGCTATGACGGCGGCCGCAGTGAGTTTCACCAGAAGATAATCGACTTGAGATTATAATTCAGTTATTCCACTTAGCGGGCTAAAGGTAATAAAAGTTGTAGGCACGGATTCTGTGTGCATAGGAATTTATGGCACTCAAACCTGATTGAGGCTCGTGTTGTTTTCATGTGCGCAAAAAGTCGAAGTAATTTTATTAAAAAGAGAAAACGTCGATTGATGTAGTCGACTTACGATCTGATATCGAGGTAGTTATAGTATAACGGCGGTCAAATTTTGGCAGTTAAAGATTCAAATTCAAATAATGAGCATAACATTCAAATTAAAATATCGCATTCTCTCCAGCTTCCGGTAAAAGAAAATTTTTCAGGCACTAGCCATAGCCACCTTATTTAAAACGCATTTTTTATTATGATATTAATTTTTATTATGATATTAGTCTGATGCCAAACCTTTTGAATGGTTTAACTGTTTTTCATAACTTCATGGGTGAGTTTTGTTATGAAAAAAACAAGGTTTTAATTAAAAGAATCGCTATTGCTACAGCAACAGTATGAATGTACCTCTCGTAGTAAATTAGAGTTTATATAGCAAATCTTTAATAACCTAAGCTTCCAGACATACTAATTAAAATACAAAAAAAGTCTCGCTATAATGAATTAAAAGTGCGCGCGCGGCGGCGAGCGCTAAATCAACATTTGGGACCCTACTCATACTCCACTAACATATTCGAATCTAGCCGATCTTTTCACTCGCGCCAACTTTTAGTGGTCGCTGGAAGAGATAGATAGAGACGAAATTAAGAAGATAAACTACAAGAGCAGGGTTTTAAAACCGGTCGCATTGTCGCCAGTCGTTAATTGGACAATGTGATTTGTAAGGGGTCAAACACTTATTGCTGTGTTTCCCAAATGTTGGTGTTGTATCCGCTCACGGATTTATGTTGCTCGCTGCGCGGAGTAGATACAGGTATTTTATGGGACACGATTCTACATTGTTCTTCTTCCGCTCGCGCATAGTTTATGTTACACAAGATGAATATTGAGTCAAAAATTCCACTCCTGGTTAAATAATTAAGAAAACAAAACTTTTACGTTGCTTTCTACCCAGCTGTGTAACTAAAACTGACATTGTACTATATTTTTTTTTGGGATAAGTTACGAGTAAGTTATAAGTTCAGTGACATGAGTTAGATGCCAACAGTAGACTGACCCTATGTCATGTTTTTTAATGGTAAGACTAATCTTAGCTTGTGTTATTTCGATGCAAACAGTAGCGTGGGATATCGTACTATTGGAATTCCGTCTATTTTTGCTCGAGTGCCCTGAAGTAGAGCAGGTTTTTTGAAAGGCTTTATCACGCAGCCGGCGGTAACACCTACGTGCATAAAAATAGTTTGAAAGCATCTTCCGGGAACAAATTCCGCAAGTTAAAGTTATGAGAAGCATTAAAGGAGCTTGTTTATAAAGAGAATAACAATATTTTTATTTTATAGCAAGTTCAATCTTGATTTTTCACTAACTGTGGTTGATTGAAGATATTTATAGACGATCGAATGGTCTTACCAATCCCGCCTTAATTATTGGAAGTTTACTGTTATGTGCGCCAAAGTAATGTTGACATTGTTAAATTTTAATTAACAGGCGAGACGCAACAGCGTTTAATAGCTATGTTTATCCGTTTAACTATGGTAATTCTACGAGTCTTATTTAAGAACTCATATTTAAGTTTAGCTGTAGTTACAGAAGTATAAATTCTAGTAGATGTTAATAGAATATATAAACAAGAGTTGAAATACGATTTAGCTGGAGCTCGTTAAGGAAAGGCCTATCCCATTCTTTGTAACCTATCTACCATTGTATAAAACTATCGGATAGCGCACCTCAGCCCTACTTCCTCCTCATTAAGGCGGAACGGCATCGCACTTAGCAAATAAAACATTGCCTTTGCCCGCTAGATGTCGTGTCGGGGCGCATTAGAAGACAACGGTAGGTGCGGCCGCGGGCCTATTGACCGCAGTTTACGCGTAAACAGTACCCTGTACTAGTGTGCAACTGCCACAAACTGTAACCACTGCATCGATTCACAACGCACACATCGCTGGTTTTGTTCAGAAGGGAAGGATCACAACTAAAGGAGAAGCAGCGATGGGTGCAAAACAAAGAGATGGGACAACCAATGAACTTTCCTAACGCAGCCACAAGCTAACCTCTAGATGAGTGCGTACAAATCACGTTTCGCGCGAATCAATACTTAAGTTCAGGCGATCGCCCCCCTGCAATAAACAGTGGGGGTTAGTTGGGGGGTGGGGGGGTGCTATCGACCGCTGCGCCCACCTGACCGTCACTAATCAGGGCTCATCCGCGGACACCTAGAGTAATTGTACGCACTTTATTGCGGGGCGCAGGGCGGGGGAGATTTGTTTGCCCACTAGTTTTGCTATAAATATGCGGGTGAGATACCTTTCTACGCAGGTAGTCAGTTATACTTAGAGAGGTGCCTGTTTTGTAAATTACTTACAGGATTTAGGATTTAAGGATGGATTCAGGAGCATTTAAATGTGATCCTCGTCGCAGTATGGCTTATTTTGAAGGCTAAATTTTATAATAATACTAGGTGCAAGGGTTTACGCTAGGCTTTGGTGGGTCACTCAACTTTTATATATTCAGATTAGATCCTACTCATAAGTACCTAACCAGTTCTAAGGTTTATTCACACCTGCACTATTAAGAGTGTTCAAAATAAAATAGCATTAAAACTTGTTTCGTCAATTTCCACCGGAGTGATTCCGGTCGCGATTTAGTGACGGAAGCGGCGCGGACGGCGCACGCGACTCGTGTGGTGCCTGTTGACGACCACACGTGAAGATACCAGTACTACCCTGGTATATTATCGCCAAACGCTTAATTTCTGAAATTATAGCTAGGACATCAAGTTTACATAGCGTCACTAAGCTAATACTGAAACGCCAATAAAGTAGTTCCGTTATAGACAGGCGAATAATCTGCTTGATCCATCATGTGTCTCCTCAACGCATCGACAATAGTTCGCTGTTTGCGTCAACAATTATAACTTTATTTTAGCCTAGCATACACTCTAACTACGCCGCACTTCAAATGGTTAACAGCGACTGTGATATTAATCCATATAGATTCAAACATATTTTCTTCGCTTTTTGTGGGGTTCACCCCAAATTACAAGCTGTAAAAATTGTAATAACTTTTGTATCATAAATAATCTATCGTTTTTAATATAATAGTGATATGAGTCTATCTACTCTATACCTCTAGCAACACTGTTAATATTTACTGCGTACAACCGAACTACGCGGCAACTAAAACTCTTTCTAAGTCGGCAGCATTCGTTAGAGCAATAAACAAAGTTCCGAAGGTAAATTGAGTTTGATTCGCGGTACACCCGGCACGAGGCGACTGCAGCGCCCTCGCGGTAATTACTGGGCCCTACTCTCGAAAGAAAGAAAAAGCATTTATTCAAGTCGTAACGAACACGCCTGAATCTACACTCCTCCGCCTCACTCAAAGTCTTCTTCTTCAGCCACAGTTTATAAAGCGATTGGTGCAGGCCTCCTCAAAGCCCCTCCAATGTCTCTTTTTATTTATTTTCGATCACATTTACCTACTTAAAGCTATTATCCAATTTATTTTCTTTACTAGAGGCTAGAGCTTTTCGTGTTATAAAAGTTACTGAAGGATCTCTTTTGTCGTAACCCAAATTTCAGCTCCATTATGTTGGAAAATAATTATTTGTCTGTCACATGAGAGATGGCAGGTTCGACAATTCGGACATTGTCTAACAGAATAGGGCCCCCAAAATTGGTGGCGTGCGCTCCACGGCTGGCTGCTAGGGAATGGGTAATTGTGTACTGTTGTTATTGGAGAACACGAGTGTTGGAACGAGGAAATCACGTCTTTGGAATGACGGCGTAAATTCGGCGGAAAGTCAGTGGAAACTTGATGGTGATAAAAGAGTATTGACCATTACTACAAAGAGGCTCATAGATAGGATCAAAATTATAGACAAGTCGATTTGTATTAACTCTTAATTAAGGCCAAAAAGTTTTTGGTCCATATAGAACTGCTCAGCATGAGCTCTCCTTAGAATACAATAGTGCATCATGAATTCTAGCCGTTCTTTACTGATTACAAATAACACATCCTCAGTTGAAAAATATAATATATAGTCCCCCTAGCCGATTTCGACTACGGTAGCTAGTCGCAACGACTAACCGACTGCGCGGGACATATTATAGTGCACACGTGTCTGCGCAAACACAGGTGCACTCTCTATTCCTTTCACCCTCATAGCCCGATGGGACAGCAATCTGACACGACCGGAGAGAGATCAGGCGCAGGACCAACGGCTTTACGTGCTTTCCGAGGCACGGGGGTGAAACACCGCGAACTTCCAAACTCCGGGTTTCCCTGAGAATTTCTGAACAGAAAAACCCAGAAACATATTTTTGGCTCGACCCGGGAATCGAACCCGGGACCTCTGGCGCAGCTGTCACTTTAAAATGCGACCCTCTCACGGCTGCGCCACCGAGGCAGTGAAAAATATACACCAAAGAGCAAACTAAGGCCCTGTTGAGTGATCGATAATAAACTCATGGTTAAATGTTACCAGGCGGTTGAGTTTTAACGATTGTGCGCGTATTGAAAAACAAAATACCATAACCAATGGTCATTAAAATAGCCATTCTGACTTTTGGTGAAGGTAATTGTTTTTTAAAAGATGCGCAATCGTAAATATCAAACCGCTGGTAACGACATTTAACCATAAGTTGAGTTAACTATCGATCACGCAACTGGGCCTTAGTTTAAAGCCGTCCAATTTGGCGTCGTTAGCGGGTAAAGAGCATTAATTCGTGTGATTCGTCGCGTGTCGCGCGCGCACGCACCGTCCGCGTCCGTCTGTGCTTAGGGCTCCTGCACACGACGCCACCACCGCCACCGCAAAAGCTACCATGTCCATGTAAGTATGTGTATACGCGCCAAATGAAGCTGCTATCTGACCATTGACATACGAGAAGCATTACATTTAGTCAATTCATTACATGACACCCACGAATGTGCTCATCTTTTTAATACTTACCAACAGCATGGGATGTACCTAAACTTTCTAATGATCTCATAGAAAATTCTCATTGTATCATTGGTGTACATAAAATAATAAACATGTGTTATCTTCTTGGCCGATTCTGACCAAGGCGGTCAAACTCAACGGAAAGCAGTTCTCTGCGCGGAAACTTAGAAAATTCTCATTATATCATTGGTGTACATAAAATAATAAACATGTGTTATCTTCTTGGCCGATTCTGACCAAGGCGGTCAAACTCAACGGAAAGCAGTTCTCTGCGCGGAAACTGTTAGTGTTCAATGTGCGTGCAATTTACAGTGGCACTTTCTGTTCTTTAAATCTCATAGTCTGGATGACAGAAAAGAGAGCAAGACCAACGATGAAACATACTTTTGCGGCACACGGTGTTAGTTATTTCTGACTCTGTGTAACTTCAAGCCCAACTCCAAACTAACTCCAAGCCTCAAAACAAACAAGCGGTCGCGTTCGCGGTGGCGGTGGCGGTATCGTGTACGGGAGCACGTACGCACTACACTTCCGCAGCTAAATTGCTATCGGAATTAGCAGCGAGGTAATTTTCTAACTGCACACTGGTAATTGACTTGCCTGTGATCGAAATAGTTTGGGTACCAGGTAAACACACGAACGTTATTTAATCACGAATTTCAATTCACAGGCATTCTTTTGGAATTTTGTCGTGAAAGCTTATGTACTTATATTAATTAACCTAGTTTTACGTTATAAGTAATCAACTGAATTTAAGATAATCTTGCCTCATTTATTAAATATTTCTTTTTAATATATCTTCTTCTCATTTCGTTGCAACAAATTACGTTTTATTATCAATCGGTTTGCTATCTGGACTATATTGTTTTTATTTATTATATCCATTAAATTAATATTCCTATAGTAATTTTATGATTATATCGAAACTACACCTCATTAGAACGATTTATCTATGTAAATAAAAACAGAAAGAGTTAATAAGGAAAGAGTTCTTAAGATTCTATGGGCGTTGAATAAAATATGAAATAAATTGTTTAATCGGATGTTACATTTATGAAACCACATCCGTTTTTATGAGGATAATTATATTACGATACTAATTGTGCTGGAAATTACGTAGATAACCAACTGTACTTGTTTCTATCGCTATTGATAACGAATTATATTTTCCAAATTACAGTGAATAATTGTAAATTTCTACTGAATCATACATATTTTAAACTCGTAAGGAAATAATTTGTAGGGAAAAGATTAATTTGCTATTTAAAAACGTGTCGCTAAGACCCACTTGCGTAAAGGCCTAAATGTGCAATTGAAAATGAGGGAAGCGCCATATATGCGGAAGCGTTGTTGAAAAAAATATTGGGGAATAATAATTATACAGTACTTACAGCTGTAAGCATGCGCCGCCACAACAGCCATTATTTCAAAGTCATCATCGTCGTCATCATTATAAGCCAAAGCACGTCCACAGCTGAATATAGGCCTTCCCCACGGTTTTCCACATCGACCGATTACAAGCGGTCTGCATCCAGTATGATTCTGCGATCTTTACAAGGTCGTCTGTACATCTTGTCGGTGGACGTCCTACGCTGCTATTTCAAATTAATAATAAAATTTATTTATTACAGGTTAATTTGTAGCAACCATACCATATAACCAATATATTGACAAACTAGTAGGCAAAATAATCTAGACAATGACTATTTTTATGCCAGCTTTTTCGTGTTTTTTGCGCTATACCAACCATTACATAAGACGCCCTCAAACCTACCCCAGTCCATCGCTGTTTTGCCGGCCCGCCTGACCGCGGCGTAAACAAACCAATTTGTCGCAATAATCGTAAATAAATCCTCCTTCGTAATTCCCGCTTAATTTTCCTGTTTCGCGCCGTCCCACGACTGCATAAAACAACCACAAGTTATAGCCTCATCCCTATTTTTTCCGTCGAATATAAGTAACAAACAAACCGAAAAGAAAAATATTTCAATATTTACATAGTTTTTCATTTCCTATTGTTGACCTGTTTTAAAAACAAATCCTAATCGCGTTTTGTTTATGACTTTGCAGCTTAGCAACATAAGATACAGATACTTATTGTTTCTGATTTACATGATAAACGTGCTTTACCTAGTTAATTACTTCGTGACAATGTGTGATATTACGATGTGTATCAACACCAAGTAGGTACTGCGCAGAAAAACTTTCATGTGATCTTTTAACTAGACTTGTCTCCTTAAAAATGCCTAAGTTTGCTTTTGAACAGTAATAATAAGTATTTAGAAAAACCCTTAATCCAATTGTTTATAAAAGTGACACATAGATTTTTGTTTCAGCCCTTGATTTTCGTGGATTGCTGAATTGTCGCTTGATGCGTCATATATACGCAGTATGTGACTAATCGTGCTATTTTCAAAGTGCTACATGATTTCATGTCTGAAATGTCAATGGGATTAAAAGCTTGCTTATATACCCAAAAACCCACCTAACATCCTTTAATGATGAATGAATGAAAAAAATTCAACAGCACTTTTTCTTTTTTCAGGCCATCTTTAAACCAGTGCCTGGTTGTTTGGAAGACATAACGAAATATTTCTCGATTGCTGATCATCCAAAACTCTGCTCAGTAAATATTAAATGCTCACGGATGTGGTCGTCAAAATTATTTAGTCATTCTTTTTTTTACGAAATTACGTAACCGCCGGCGGCCTATCGAACCCTGGGCGTTTAAGGACAAGTAATAAGGTATGGCAAAAACTTTAAGGTCGGTGTACCTGTTTTCGTCACTTAAGATAAGTTATTGTTTTTTGTTATGGTATTTCAAACTAGTAATAAGTACCTACGTCACCAACAACACTTTCGTGTCTTTGTCTCGACCAGAAACAGACAAAAACAGCAATGACAATATAGCGTTGACTGCAAATCAAGTACGGCTGACCGAGCCTCCCCGGCCGGGATACTACATGACAAGCAAGCGATCTCTATACGATTAATTGCAATCCGTGTGCAGTATGACTAGAGTCAGCACTATCTGCCGCACTTGAGACTTCATTTAACGTAATAATATATGTTTAATGAATGCCTCTAAATCGGACGCTTTGACAAGCATGTTGAAGCAGATTACTTTTTCAGTGCTGCCAAATGCTACGACGCCATCATCAATTGCAATGCAAAGCATTCGAGTTAGGTAAAAGCCCCTTCGGTCCTCGAACCCGGGACGGTGCGAAGGCGCGAAACAAACCGAAACGAAGGGCGGACGGAGGGCGGGCGGCGACACCGAGATGTGACGGCCCTTTGTATTGATGTTGCGAAAATAATATACAAATGTATAAATAGTAAGTTGTAAATGTTAATTGAAATAGTTGCGATGGTTCTCTATATTATCTATTTTGATAAGCCAGGAACTTGCTGAGTCATCAAATGGTTTTTGTGTTGAAAGTTGAAATGTGATGTTCAAAAAGGTTTTTATATTGTGCGCTTCAAGTCAGTTTTTTTGTTCTCTACAGGTGGTTGTATGAATACTTACTTTAAACTAGTATTCGTGATAAACACTGCGAAACTGTAAATACAAAGCAATAAAGGCTTTTTAACCACACCCATTTACACGCTTTTATTTCAGAGCCCCATAAAAGTTCTAAATTCAAAATTTCAAAGCTGAAATTAGTCGGGAGTTTCCCGCCGCGGTTAGATATAGCTTTACGCACATCCGGTGCGTGAGCCTCAAATAGCCGGGGTGGAGGCAGACAGACAGGTGGAGGGGGCGGGGGGACAGGTGATAGCATTGAAAATAATGGCAATTCGCAGCGTTCGTATAATTGGATTGATCGCTTCTGTTTGCCGAGGGCATAAATACGCGGTTTTGGTTTGGCTAGTTTGTTGCGGTTGTGGCAGTAACATTATTAGCTGGTGAATCGTATCATGTCATCGTCACACAACTGACCACGATCTGCCATACTACTGATTTGGTTTCATCATCACACAATCATTCATTCATACATAACTTATGTATAAACTTTGTTCGAGCTTCTACAAAAAAGCTTCGCAGAGTCTTCATGGAATCAAAAAGAATGCAAGCCAATTTCAATCCTGAATCAACTCTCAACCTTAAAACAACAACACCCAACTACAAGATGACCGCGCTATTACAACAGGCGACTTTAGTTGCTAGCAAAGCCAACGATGTCCATACCTTTAAGTCAATAGAGGCAAAGGAATCGCGCTGCAAGTGGTCTGTGAAGGAAGTCCGCTGGGGAGAGTCATTTATAAGTGCATTTTATAAAAATGAATTTATATGCGGAAAATAGTACTTTAACTCGATTAGGCAAGAGTTATCTTGAAATTATGTGACTAAAAAGCTTTTAAATTCCATCTCTTAATGTTAAGAAATCTTCAATATTGTTATTTCAAATTATTATATTAAAATTTTAAAAATTAAAATAATCGGTACTTTTAGTTGGTACCTACAATATTATGCCTCATTGGCATGTTATAGAGACACTATTTTATAATCAATAACATCCGCTGTAAAAAAACCTATAACAGATGCAATAAATGAATATTTGGTTTGATTTGATTTGATTTGCAAATGGCAACTGAACATAAAATGCCAAGTGTTCTAAAAATCAAACATTATCTAATAATATAAGGCTATACAATTGTAAATTTTATCGATTTCTAAGTACATTTTACTCAACAGATAGGTACTACCTATGATATAATAGAACAACAAATCATCGAAATATAAACTAAAACATTGTCTTTATCTGCCAATAGCCGCATAATAGAAGCAGTGACAGCGCTACCCTGAGTGGTCTGAGGGTCGTAATGAATCTGTAACGGGGGGACTCTACGAGGGTTCAAGGAAATTATATATACTTACCTAAAACAATGCACAAGCTAAGCACGGAGGGTTTTAAAAAAAATATACATAGACTTCGTTTTTGGATTCCTAGCACCTTCACACTGATCTGTCGCATAGTCTGTATCTCAAAATTGTCATACGAGTACGAAAGCGCCCAAAAACTAAAGATTACTTTGCAATAAAGTAGGTCTATAAACCGATAAAAGAGAAACAGAACCTCGTGCTTTATCACTGCAATGAATGAAATTGGCAGAGTTTCGTTACATACAAGTTAAGAAGTCACCAGCAATGAAATCAGGATCTTAAATTAAATTGACTTTTTTAATGCAGAGTCTTACATAGGTAGTGTAGTAAACCAACACCATGCCCCCTTCTAAGTTATAACCCCTTCCAAATGGAAACTCGATAGCTCATCTAGCAGTAATGGACGTCTTCGTTCCACCGCAGAATGTAGATAGATAGAGTGGGTACTTGCAAAAAGCAACATTGTTCATCCCTTTGCGTCAATCGCATCACAATAGATGGCATGACAGCCTGCCGCGGGCGGGGGCGGTGGTAGCGACCGCTGAATCAAAGCGCCCCACTGCTTCTCGTAATGTTATGACTCATTTATGGAGGCTAGTCGCGGCTCTCATTTGATTTTCGAATTTAGTAGTTGTGAGCACTGTAGTTGTAGTAACGTTTTACTGCCGTGATTGAAATACTGAAATATGTATTTGAAATACTGCAGTTATACCACGAAACCTAATGGTCCAATTTTCTATTTCTAGTAGTTAAACTTAAGTTATAATAACTTATCTTGATTGCGAAAAGACTTTTGTAGCCTGATGTCTTCAGAGGTGGATCTATTGGGTTTGAAACTTTCTTTACTCATCGTCCTCTCTCCATTACGAAGTGGCCCGAGGAAAGCATTTGTCACGTCCACCGGTCGCGTGACGGATGACGTATATACGTACGGGAGGACGTCCTCCCCTTGCTATTGCGCTCTTTCAGGACTTCACCCATTTTGCTCTATTTCGTATTGCTGATACTAAGCTGTATCGATGTTATACTGAATTTATTCATTCTAGTTTATTATGATTCAATTGCTTAAATGTTGCAGTTAGTTTTGAATCCTCCACTTTTGAACCAATATTTTTACAAATACATACTTATATATTTATTTTTCATGAACATTGAATTTTATTTTTTTATTTTTATTGAACATTGAATTGATGAAATTTTTATAAAAAACACTGTAATTATCTGCTCTTTACTTAAAGCTCAGGTAAGAAGGGTGTCACAGCAGCATGAATATCACAATGAATTATAATAATTATGAATGTGTTTGGAATTTCGTATGAGTTTCAGTGCCGGTATTAAACACGGCAAATAAACTTTTCGATAGCCCTGAAAACTGTGCAGTCAGCGTTTAGTTTTCTCATGAGAATCTCATCGAATAATTTTCAAGAACCTTTAGTATAAAGTAGTAGCAAGTTGGCGAGTTTAATAAAGTGGCTGGCGGCGCATTTGTCAACTAGTCACGTAACAGATGAGGAGGCGATGACACTTATTCTTGCGAGGGGTGTTTGCGACATGCGCTGCACACTCGGCGTGTTTACTTTATAATAGTTTGACGAACACTAACAACTCGCCGCTTCGCTAAAAAAGTGTACAATCTCTAAAATACCAAACTTTAGAGGAGAGCGTTTTGAAAGTTTGACAATTAATAAAAGCGTCATTTAGAAAGTTAAGAAGTAGATTTTTTTATCTAAAAATAATTCAATCCTTTATCTTTCAAAATAATATTTTATTGGATAATATTAAGAAAACTTAGATATGAAAAAAAAACTTTAAAAAATACTTGTTTTGACTTTAGCTACTTTTTGAGAAAATATCTGCTCATAATTTAGTTAAGTGATAGTTTGTTTTTGAAGAAAACATAAAAAAGATGGCGTTTTTAAATGAAAAAAAAACAACAATGTAACATAACATTTAACATTAAACCTGTAAATTATTAAAATCTTTTACAAAATAAAGAATTAAACATTTTTACTAGGTATGACTAAAACTTTTAGACGTTTAACATCAGGGCACACTATTATGCTTTTTATAAAACAACAATTTTTTAAGTTTTTCCGAGTAATAAAAATATTATAATCTCTGAGATTTTTACTTTCTTCTTGACAGAAAGTATCTATCAAAATATTAAAACAGAGCTACGACCCGCTGGAACTTCTGAGCTGCTATAGCATAGCAGCTAAGATCACTCTACATACTGGATAGGACGAACCAAGTCCAGAAGATCTCGTCATGGAATCCAAGGGCTGGATCACAAGCCTAAAATAGATTAAAAACTGCGGCTTTCTCGATGCTAAAACGTGGGAAGAGAAGTGCAACGTTGTGAGATACATCTTCTGCGACGCGAGGGAAGAACCCTACGCGACGGTTGCACATTGGAGGCTCACCTACAGCAACAAGGAAGTAGAAGAAATACTGGTGGCAGCACGCGCGAAGGTCCCAGATTGGAGCTACAAGCAGCATTGATTGAAACAAGGTTTGCGAAGGCCATCGAGCAAGAACACTGACTTCGCATCAATGACACTGTCTACTGGAGTGACTTGCAGACAGTTTTACTTATGTTGGCTGAGGAACGGAAGTCGACGCTACACGACCCTTGTAGCACACCGGCTCGGCGAGACCACCCAAGAAGCGAGCTTAGCAGACGTGGCAGTGGGTTCTTGCAACTCACCAGAACTTAACTGATGTGGCAACACGAGCCGGCTACGTGCCAACGTCAAAATAAGATCCATGGATTGGAGTCATTTCTAGAGAAGCCTAGGCGAGACTGGCCACGCCCAGAAGAAAGCAGCGATGACATCGCAACCGAACTGCTATACGTTATCACTGAAGAACAGAAAAAAGGGGATGCAGCACAGCCTGATATCAGCCGATTGGATCCACGGCAAGAGTACTGCAGTTCGTGGACTGTTGCCGCAAAAAGAACACTGCGCCACGACCATATCGAGAAGGCAACGAATGGCTGCGACGAGGACAACAAGACTCGTTTCCTCAAGAAATAGACTGCACGAAGAAAGGCATTCTTCATCGCTTCGACCTATTGTTGGACTACTACTATACTTCTAAAGCTCAATGGACGCGCGAATAAGGCAAAAGTACCTAAAACAACTAAGCGACCCATACTGCTGGACGGCCGAATACAGTATACAGTGGTTGGGTTATAAAAGTGCTCAACAATAAATCCATAGTAACAGTGAGTAAATTAAATCAGTGCAGTTTCATTGAGACCTCCTCAGTGCCTAGCAACAAGTACTTAAGATCATTCTACAGACCATTCGCTCTGGGCCAGGATGTGATCTACTCCTCCTCCATGGCCTAACTCCAATGGAAGTAATTTCGAAATAGTCTTATTAGATTTGTCATCTTTACCATTTCTAAACTATACAATTTAAAAAGTATCTTCTATTTCCACATATTTTTTTCGTCAAAACTAAACAATTCATAAATAATACAGTTTATTAGTTCAATATTTTATCGTAAAAACTGCATAATTTTTAGTATGTATTGTATTTCTGAAAAGATTTGGCTAAATGTGAGGCCACTTTTATCACGAATACCATTCAAATACGATTTAGTATAGTATTAAAGAGAATTATAACTTACCTTTAGGTTGTAATTTCGTTATTTTTACTTTTTATGAGAAAATACTACGTTGATTCTACGGATGCTTTGCCTAAACTGAAAAATGATTTCTTTTTGTGCGAAAAAGATGCAAAATCGCACCAATTCAAAACTAAACATTAGATCCCCTAGCGGCGATTTTGCGAAGTAGCCTTTTTAGTCACTATTGAAGAGAAACATTAGGTGATCCTGAGTATTTCTGTATATATAACTCGATTTCGCAAAAATTTCGTTTTTGTATACTTTTTGTGAGAAGCGGCGAACTATCACGATCGATAAAAGTATTACGTACCCTGCTCGTAAGTGTAGTAGTGAAAAGGTAGTGTATGTAGAAGATGCAATTTTTTTCCGGTCATCTGAAACATGGTGGTTTCAAAGAAAAATACCTACATTGTTTATTTTTTGCTACATTGATTACTTGCTAAAATCGGATAAATAGTATCTATTGTGTTATAAGTGGTTTGCTTTGAATCAAAGCCTACAGATAAATCTTTTTATTTATTTAACCCTGTTCTCTACATTGTTATGGTAATCATGTAAAATTATGTCTATTTGGATTGGAAAAGTGCCTGCATCAAATGCGAGACAGAGCTGTAACCAATACGTAGTGTAAAAGTCTAACTACCCTATAACTGAAACGTAAAAACAATCGCGCATCGGGCAGCGCAGCGCGCGATTGCGATACAACTATCATTACGGGCGCACTATTGATTCCTAATCCGCACTTCCGGATGTTACGTAACCCCCCGCGGCGGGTGGGCCCCGGCCCCCCGGCCCCGGCCCCCCTGACCCCCACAAGATTTACAGCGCCCGCTCCGTTTGACGGATGATGGCCGGTCAAACGCTGCCCATGCTATTGTATTGGATGTGCACTTCGGGTAACGGTTTTGCGGGTATTATGTAGGACTACTCCTGGTGTTTTCGTTTAGTAGACAATGGGGTTTCGGTAATACAGCGGTGATGGATCATTAATAAAACCATGCAATATATGTTAACAAGGCAGATTAAGTAAATATGCAAATATCTTCTCATTCATCTACTACACGTTTGATGCAATATAACCCTTGAATGTCATCTTGAGATTGAATCAAACAACAATGTCAAAAAATTAAGGGAAACCTTAAGCACAAAAGAGACTAAAACACTGAAAAAATAATACTCTTTTTAAGCTAAATTCTTCTTCTTCTTCTTCTTCTCAGCATCCAAGAGTCCACAGCTGAACATATGCCTCTTGCATGGCTCTCCAAGATGCTCTTGATGCGGCGGTTCTGGTCCAGGTCGGCCCTGCCGTCTTTATAATGTCGTCCGACCATCGGGCAGGTGGTCTGCCGGCACTTCTGCTTCCCGTGCTGCTAAATTACTTTAACTTAATCGAGGATAAAAAATAGGACAGTAGGACATGTTGAAGTGCCATCTTCAAATTGAAGTTTGGACATGTTGAAGTCACAATTGATATTTTATCAATTTCTATGGCTTTTGAAGCTTTGAGAAGAATAAGAAAGTTATCTCAAAAAAATTAACAAGTAAGTAATTCCAAAACAAGGTGAGTGGGTCAAAAGGGTGTCCAATAATATTCCTTATCCTTAGCAGGGGTACGGAACCCCGCTGCGGCCGCTCCGGGGCGCGCCAAGCGATTAAAAGACGAATAACTAGAGGTTTAGGCGAATTTACCGAATTATTCTACTTCGCCAACCGGGGGCACCGAGGGTTCATAAATTGTGCCCCCTGTTGAGTGGAAATGCACTTGCTTATGATGAGCGAATACTTTTATGGGAAGGAAATGTATAATCGGATTTACACTTTTTTAATCGACAGTACAGACCTACACACATATCAACAGTAATCTTATTAATAGCTGGTCCAATCCAAATACCATTTTTTTTTTTGTCATAAAATGGTTTAGAATTGGCATCAATGTGGTGTTAGAAACCACAATTTCCTTTTACGTAAGACTCAACATAGCCTCCATTGCTCATGATCATTACCTATGACGCATCCGCGAATTGGTGAGTAACAATACCGAGAGCCTTCTATATGTTATCAGTACATACGTTTTTATTTAAGGAAAAATCGTTGTAAGTATTGAGACACAATATAGGGATTTAAAGACATACAACTACACAGCGGTTGTTTTGGATGTTATACAACCCTAGCGAATAATCAGTGTCTAGGAATGTGCAAAACAATTCATGTGTACTTTTTCCCTGAAATACAAATTTTATTATTGAATACATTTTACAATTAGCTGTAGATATTTAATAAGATTCCATGCTTTGACACTGAGGAGGTAAGTACATCGCAAGAGCGAGACTGAATCATTTAAATATTTACAAACTGTATCCGACTAAACGTAGGCAAATCTTGAAATTAGCATTTGGAAATACTCTCTCAGATATGACATTACAATCAGATTTTGCATTTTTGAGCGCTCCTCGCCCCCGCGGGACGAGGGGGGGAGGGGGAGGGGAGAGTCATTTATCTCTGTTCGCGCCCCTCTGTCTTTATCCTCGTTTAGACTCCTGCTTTCGCCGCGGTGCCGATATCACCGAATCTCCGCCGATTCATAAACAGGATTCGTTAAAAAAATTATACAGAATGCATATTTTTGAAATCTCGAGAAAAGTAATATAAGTTAATCCAAAACAATATATACTAAGGCCTAACCCGAACGATATTTTACTACCCACTCGCGGAGAAAATGATAATTTAAGTTTATATGATCTGAATATCAAATAGAATCTTCTTAAGTATATGACCAAAAATAGAGCAACGAAAGGAAATGATAGTCGTGTAACATTACTTATGTTAAAAACGACTCTACAAGGGTAACAAATAGCAGATAGAGCAAAAAGGCGCAAACTTCATTCATTGTTATTTTTAGCGGTTCGGATCTATGGACAATCTGTGTCTATCGTCCGTGAATAAATTATGAAAAGATATCAAACTTAAAATGTCAATAGCCTCATTAAGGTAAACACGACACAAATAAGCGAGATTTCTTCGAATATAGAGTGGGTATAAGGGAATGTTGTATTAAGGAAGCGTAACGTGTGACAAGTGTGGCTTATCAGTCAGCTGTGACGTGACGTGTGATGCGCGGCGTCGAGCTGCGTCGCGATCGCGATAGCGCTGCCGCGAGCGAAGCGGGCTCCTGAAAAAAGCGCTACGTCACGAGTCCTGTGTCCGAACTACGGATTTTCCTGGCAGGGGTGTCGGCCACTGGTGCGTGGGTAGAAAGCTCTTGAAGAATTGATCGTGTAACGAGTGCCAAGAAGGGCAGTATTTATGATGATAAGATTTTTTTAAATTTTTTGCTATGCTATGTCAGTGAGATTTGTGCAGTTTTTTCCTCATTCACAAAACCTGCCCCAATCTTACAATGTCGTACAATCCATTCATTATATACAGCCTTTGAAAATACGCATGAAGTTTTATTCGTTTCTGAAATAGCATCCTGATCTTCAGGATTAAGGATTTGCAGCCCTGCATCCATCCGGT
>OY757253.1:15239451-15299824 GCA_963584085.1 Pyrausta aurata | reverse complement strand
CATATTCGTATGTATAGTTTTATTAGTTAGTTATTTGATTAAAATGAAACGAATTATTTAGGGTAATGTAATCAGTCAGGTATCAAACGAATGCCGAGAGTCGCATAACAATGGAATTTTTATTGTGTCTCGTTTACACATACTTGACGAGTTAAATAAGCATTATTGTATTTTCTAATAATCTTAAACGTACATTTAACAATTTTGTAACAATGTGGAGTCACTATTGACTTTATGTTAAGCTACATCATTTTAAAAAGTGATAAACATCGCCGCCTTGTACGTTTCCGAAACACGAAAAAGTGCACCGCATTTTATTCTCGCAATTCCGGGTTGGACACCGTTCGATCCATTCGCAAATCGGACTTTAATTTTTAAACAAAACAGAATCAAGTTATAACATTGTTTTGTCCAACAGATAACAAAACACTAAACTCAAACGTCATATAAAAAAGGAACCACGCGTGTCGAAGAAGAGACAATTTGTAATTTAAAAAAAGAAGCACGCGCGTCTGATTCTAAAGCAAAGCGGATCGCGGCTGAAGAGTAAAAACAGAAAAAAGAAGGGGGTAACAAGGAGGTTGCGTTCGGTAGTCAGCCGGCAAGCAAAGTGGCGGCGACAGTGGGCGCGCGCGTGGAATGCGCGGGCGTCGACGCGGTGAGCGCGCGCGCACGCCCCGACACGGTGCCGCCCTCGGAGCACCCGGCCATGGCGACCGACACTGGTGAGTGAGCAATTTCGCACTATTTTCCGTCTATTAGAAGATGCCAATGAAAATTCGCAGAGTTATAGTAATCAATTAGGGAACTATTTCTGCATATTAATATGTCACCAATATTTTGCAATAAATGTAGAGTACATTGGAGCCTAGCTCTTAAATTTGATGGAGTCAATTTTACATACTATTACATATTCGTAGTAGGTAAAAAACTTGCACAAATTGGCTATGTCATCATAACAGAAAACTATACGCAATATTCATGTCGTTTATCTAATATTTTTGCCATATTTATTAATAGATCCGAGAAGAGAATATTTTTAAGTAATTTTAGACACCCAATTTGACAGTCCATAGCATAATAACCTAATTAAGCACACTGATATAAAAAGTCAAGCACGAGTTTATAAACTAGTTTCATCTGTCTTATTCGCTACGTAGCTCTTACATAAAAATAAAAGTACCAACTAACAACTCAACGGAACCATCTCATGCAACATGTATCCGCAAAATTTTCGGACCCACGCCGCAACCCGGAGCGGAGAACACGAATAAAAACCACCCTCGATTACAATATTTACGTAAAACAGGCCGAATTGTTTACCAACAGAATGTATACGTACAGCGCGTGTCGTCCACCCGTCACACACGTACATGAGTTCGTTGATATTCACCCCAACCCCCGATCCTGCGGGATCACCCGTCCTGGGGCCGGGCCGGGCGGACACCCGCCGCTCTTGTTTAATGATGTTTCTGCCGTTTACTCAAGATTAAGGAGTGCGATTTTGATATTTTTCTCAACTTCCTTTTCCTTAGAAATGTTTACCTCCAGAAGTTACACGTGCAGAAATACTCGAGCAATAAATCATCGATGTAAATACTTTTCTGTGTAAACAGAGAATTAAAAAACATAATTATATTTGGATTTTTATGATCAATTAACGTTATTTTAGTCATTTGTCATAAATATTCAAACAGCAAAAACGGATTGCAGACTTTAATCTAATATTAATGCCCAAGGCGTGACCAACACAGGTATCTGATGAAAGTTTATGTCTATAGCGAAGACTCTATTATGAGTTGCAAAGTTTTCATTTATTTTGTATAATAAATGACATCATTAAAGGAGCAAAATCATATTAAAACGATTTATAACGTGGAGATAATAAATCACGGACCGTGCGAGTTATAAAGTGCCTTAGTCACTGCCGTGGCACACGCTCCATTGAGGGAGACATAATTGGGGGTGGACAGCGAGTAGCGAGTAGCGAGCTGTAGTGAGTGATATTACTTACAACAAACGCAAAGCGCCATGCTGTAAGTATCTACTTTGCGTCCTGATTGAGAACCATTTAAAACATGAACTACACAAATCCTAACATAATGTAAAGTCAAATATAGGTAAACTCAAACGTTATAAAGTAATCAGTCGCATTGAACCTTTAATTGCTACTGAAATAACGTGGAAAATACGTGCGGAAAATACGCCTAGACTGAAAAAGGAAAGAAGGAAGAAATTGTGAAAACAAATGGCTTTTATCGACCTTGATAACAAACAACGTATATTACCCGAATTTATTCAGTTATCGATTACTTACGGATAATTAAAATTACAAAATCTACTGGAATTCAGACTACATAGTTTGCGAGTTTACCCGTCCCGAGTCTTTCGGAGTGCAAATAAATCGAACCCGTTCGTCTTTAAATGAATTTCCTGAGATTAATTAGGTTTCCAAATCTTAGCGACCGAACCGCGACAATCCGCGCCGAGTTCCCAACTCGGGCTTAATTTAAAAGTTGTTCGTCTCTAGGAATCTGCGTCGGGCCGATTCACCCATTCTCCCCGCAGTCGGTGCCGAGACGCGGTCAACTGTAGCAAACTGGCTTAATGTTCTTAAGCTGAAACACTCGATACTTTTTGAAGAAAATTGCTCTACAACTTTCATTTTTTAAGTCCCTCGTCAATGAGTGAGGGTATGACAGAATATTGTCATTCTTCCTCGAAACAGATAACTATCTTGAAAATGCTATAGCAATGATGCGTTGGATGGGACGTTAGAAGAATACTACGACTATCATGTATTTTACAAGTTAGTTATAGCAATTTTGTGTCGATAGTTACTCTTTGTGTAGATAGGAAAATGTTTTGGCAGCTGTCGCGTTTCTGCTGTGGAAAATCCCTCTAATTCAATTTAAGAAATAAATGTGTTTATCTTATTTCCAGAAAAAATGCTAAATCGTTGTTTATTGATACATTTTTCAAATATCTCGCTAGTGATATATGCTCCCGACAAGCCCAAAGACTAAAACCTTAAGATAATAAAATTAAACATCTGTAAAAATATACTGACTGTCATGTTAGCGATTTGAGTATTTAATTAAGTTTATCTGATTCCGGTTCCCGATCTCCCAACGTCGCATCTCAGGCGTTATTAATTAGGTAGTGATCGTACATGTTAATTAATACAATTTATATAAATTACAGCACTAATCGATTTCGCGAGAATCGGGACCGCCCCGCCGCGGTGTAGGCGTTTGAAATTAAGACACAGATCATTCTTCTAACCGTAAAGATTACCTACTACTTATTTGTTTACGTGCTGAAGATATTATATTTACTGAAGATCAATCAAATCAAGACTCCTACCGTTTCGAAACTGTATGAAATTTACAAATGAAGAAATCAATTAATTAAATTAGCAATATCACTGATTAATAATTCCGTGCTCTCTAATAAACTGAATACAGAACATAGATGCAATATACAGCCGAACTATTTAGCGCGTGAAAAACGGCGCTAATAGAAAGTAAACCTTAATATTATCTTAGAATTATAAAGTGAACGCAATGTTGTCGTCCAGATCCCATTTATTTGCTCCAAATATAATTGTACATCTACAAATCATTCGGCGAAGCACTCAATTTTTCCATCATATTTTTTTTAGTATTTTGATGATAAATTAACTACATTCAACAAATTTTCGGTTTGCCAACATTATTTCATATCTACTTGCACAGAGATTATGAATGAAAATGTAACGTGTCGCTCTGAAATAGTAGCTCGCTCCACATATTTCATGAGATATGAATCAAAATATGAAAAACAGAATACTGAACAGGTTACCTAACAGAAAGTACGTGATGACTTTCATATCTCTCTTCGCGGGAGTTATTGACACATGCAAAGTGGACTCAGTAAGTGGCATTAATAATGTATGGCGATCTTTCAATTCGCACAAGAAGCGATTTTAATTTTAAAATAAGATGTCCGTTGTTTCTGAGATCTTTTTGTATCATTTACGCAGAAGTAATAGCAATGTTTTCGAAATAAATTCAGATAATTATGTTTTTTTTTTGTAGCGATCAGCGCGGGACCATCGAGTTTAATAGTTTTATTCAAACGTTTTCCTTGTCATCGCTGGTTACACTAAAGTGTTAATTTCATGTAATAAATAAATAATTTCTATCGCTATTACAATAGAGTATTAGGTATTTACTTATTAATAGTCATATTTAAACTCATGCAAAATGCAATGTCTTTATTTTTTATTTTTAGTAAAACAAAATTTTTAAGAAAGTTGTATTAGAACTCTGGGTTTTTAGTTTCTATAATTGACTTTATTTCAAGGTTTGTAATTAATAATCAACAATAACACTGTTGGTCGGCGCTTTCCTTACGGTCACGTTTTTCATCACGATGTTTTGCGTCGCGAAAGCAATATTGATATTTTATTCATTTTTATTCATATTCGTAAATTCATATCTTATATGAATCATCAATATATTTTGGAGGGCTACGACCTTAATAAATGAGGTAGTTTCAGAAATACGAAAACAAATTAAGTTTTTTATTTATTTTAGGTTTTGCTTATAGTGCGCTTAAACATCTTGTCTAAGAGATAAAAACTACATATTGCCGTCTACTTCTGCAAACAGGGAACTAATTAATGCTAAAAAAGATGTTGACTTTTTCAGCAGAATGCTTTCTATTTGCTTCAGAAAATGTTCCTAATTTCGTAGGATATTTTTTGTGGTCGAGTTTGCTAGTTTGTTTTATTTTTAGTAATACGAGAGTGAACTGAAACTGAAATACATTTACTACGTACTTCGAGTTATTTAGTAAAATAGAAAACCTTCCTACACCACGCAGCACAAAGCAATTTGTTTTCTAATTTATAACCGTAAAATGTGAGATACAGTTTTTATTTATTGCTAAGTTTATGTGTTCTGCCGCAAAAAAAACCTCTTAATTAAATGTTATGTTTCACATGAATTGTTGATAACGAGAAGCACAGACATACTTATTAGGAAATATGTAAGTATGACGTTTTCAATCAATGCTAGAGCAGAAATATTTTTTTAACTTTAACGTAGCAACCTATTTCTGGGGCACATAATTTGAGGAGTAGGATAATGTTTGCAAACTTGCAATCCGATGGAGCTCATTTAGTATATTTTTTATGATAGATTGAAACAAAATTATTTTTCAAGCTTTGCTCTACACTTATTTAAAGTGAACCGAATTGTTTTGATATAATATAATTGTTCGTGATTCCAGATGCAATAATGCGGATTCATTGGACCTATACTTTCAGTAGGTATTCAGGATAAAAGCCCAAATGCGTAGATAATAGCGATTATAAAACTAACTGCTGGTTGTACGAGTATATTAAGTACAGTGAGGGATGTAATCACATTCTAATCTGATGCCAGTTTCGTTCATTCCATTATCAAGTTTAGTGATAGTCATTGTTTTGACGATACTAATCTAATATGTACAAACCTTGGGTACAAACTAATGGCTAAGTCAAGCCAACATACAGACTTGGTAAAAATAATTCTAAATTAAATCGATGACACAATATTTCATGTCGAAACACATTCGTTCGACTTCAGAATTTCGGGTCATTAAAGCATCTTAATTCCCATTATATTAGTCGCTTCTTAAAACATCTAATTATAATGACATAATTTAAACATACTCGTAAAATGTTAATCGTTTCTTGCGCACAGAGTTAACATCATTTAAGCCAAATAAGTCACAGCGAATGCCACAAATCCTTGACATTTTCGGACTTGTCAGCTCATCCTACCGCATTAAATAAGCAAGTTTTGCTATTGTTATTACCAAAAACGACGTATTATTTTAAATAAGACAAGCAATTACAAGCTTTTATAGGAAGTCCAATGGGAAATGTAATAAGCCACTTAATTTTTCATTCAAATTTTGTTGTTGTTTAATTTTATTGCATCCTATCTGGATTTGCATTAGAAACCACTTGGACCACATCTCGATAATATCCCAGGTCTTTATTATCAAAGTCCGTCCATAAATCTTCGACACTTCTTAATATGTTGAGGAATTAAAAAAAACAAATCAACTAGCATCCCAATTAAAAGGTTTTATCAGGTAAAATTACCTAATAAGTATAATAGTTAGACGGAACTCAAGGCGAGTAATCAATCACAAATGACCTTCTGCACCGACTAAATTTGCACTCGGAAATATTTGATCTCATATGCTCAAATTAGTTGAGTTAAATTATTCAAATGCATTATATTAGCTCTTGATATATGACTAAGCATTAAGAATTTAAGATGAGTAAGAAGGTAGGTGTGCAATGTGCATACTCTGTCCTGTAACAAGAGCTAGCTTGCTAGTTTTTATTTGGGACAGATTCCGTTAGCGTTGATGAAGATTACACTTTAGATGTATTTTTCTATCTTGGACTTTGTTATGAAATCCATAGCCTCATATTTTTCATCTAGGCAGGATTATTTACATGATTGATTATAGTTGACTGGTAGAAAATGCTTTTGCATTAATTTCCCCATATGTACAATATTGTGTGCATGAAGTTTGAAATAAATAAATTAATTATTTCAGACCAGTGTCAATTCTGTACTTCTTGCTAGAAAAAATGCTTCTGCCAACAATCGTAGGTTCATCATCACCATTATCCAAAGAGCAGTGTTGTTTACCGTGGATTATTGCAATTCAATCTTAAATATTTGATTTCTTTACGAATTAAATCAACGGGCACAAGATTTAACAAGTGTCTGTTTCATATGCGCAGGCGGCGCCGCGGCCGGCGGGGAGCAGCAGTACTCGCTGCGGTGGAACGACTTCCACTCAGCGATGGTGTCGTCCTTCCGACGGCTGCGCGACGAGGAGGACTTCGTTGATGTCACCCTCGCCTGCGCGGGCGCAACCTTTACTGCGCACAAGGTACGTCACCATCATTTCGAACAGATAAAACCCAGAGAGAACTCTTGCTGAGTCGGCTACACTTCATCATTGTAGATGATACACAGATTCTAATATTTACCTTGTCTTAATAGGTGGTGCTATCAGCGTGTAGTCCGTATTTCCGAAGACTACTGAAGGCGAATCCTTGTCAACACCCAATTGTTATCTTACGGGACGTGCATGACAAAGACATGGAAAGCTTACTCAGGTAACGGTTTATTCCATGTTTATTGAAATCTAGTAGATCATGCATCAATTCAATTCATTTATTCATATAACAATAATACATTATGTTTGAATTCATAGGATAAATAATAATAAGATAACAATAAAAAAACAAGCATCAAAATATTAATCATTGTATTTATACATGCAGGTTTATGTATCAAGGGGAAGTCCACATTGGCCAGGAGCAACTAAAAGAGTTTCTACGAGCGGCTCAGTTACTACAAGTACGAGGCTTAACCGATGTGCCAGCAGCGCCAATCCCAACTTTGGATCAGAAGGCTTCGCCGGTAAGCAATGTTAATAAATATGTAATCTAAAATGTTTTACTAGTCCAATGTCAGTTAATTAATTTATAACAAGTAACTTTATGTGGATTTTAAATAACTAGAATGTTGTTTGTCTCAAAACAGTCAGCATCATCATGGACAGAAACAGGCAGCGGTGGTTCCCGGGAGGGCCGGGAACCCCAGCCGCGTGAGGGCCGAAGATCCAGAAGGCCCGAAGAAGGTTCCACCAGCACACCCCCACCAAAACGCGCGAGATCATCTGACTTGTATCAGGCACAAATGAAAACTAGGTACAGTAACATATTGATTCACAATAGCAAAAATAAATATTTTTGTATTATAAAGTTTTTTTTTATAATGATGTTATTTCTACAGGACGGAACAACTATTGGCAGCGACGGGAAGTCCAGAACGCTTGGGGACGAACGGCCACGAACTTGCTCTATTCGGACAGACGCTAGACAACGTGCAAGCCGCGCATTTGTCAGGAATCTCAAATAACTTGGTAAGTTTGTAGTCAAAGATGTACAATACAATCTACAATCTACGTGTCAATAACATTGACATGCAACACCACCACCATCACAACTTGAAAATTGGATAGCACACAACAAACATAGTAAATTGCGGATCAAGATTTTGCTTTTCTAACGATGACGTTTCGTTTCCAGTCTGGTGACGGGGAGGAATCATCATCAGACGCTGGTGCAAGTGACACGGAAGGGGAGACGCGGGCAAAGCAAGAGCCAATAGACTACGACGACCCTGCCACTTTGGCCAACACCAACGGCTCACTCCCGCATAACTTTCCCGGACTACTTAACTTGCCAGGTAACAAGAGACTATGGTAGATTTTTTAAATAATTTGCAAGTTTGATAGACTTTATATTATTTGGTTCTGAGTGTTTTAATCAAAGACTTTAAATTAACGTATTAACTTTCATCCAACAGGTTTCCCCGGCTTACCAGGACCTTCAGGAATGCCAGATAACTATGGTAAGTAACACACTATCTTGCACATCCAACTCCTAATCTTACACATGACTTGATGATGACAATACCTAGGTACATATAAATTACATAACCACATACATGTACGTGTCTGCAATGAAAAAGCAATTAAAAATTACCAGAAAATAAATATTAATCTAATATTTAATAATCACGGTGCACTAACAAAGAAATGAAGTGCATCATTAATCGTATCGTCCATTATTGAGTCATGTAACGCATGTTGTCAATAACACTAACAATTAAATAATGAGAACAGTACCTAAGCGCTTAATTACTCTATTAAACCGTTAGATAAAATAAACATACGTATTGCCTCAAAAGTACTAGAAATATGCGCAAGCGCAGTTAGGTGAATCAACAATGGAAGTTAGACTAGGGGCGTCGCGCGGAGTGGTAGAGGCGCTGACGCTAGGGCGTAGGGCGTAGGGTCTAGGAGCGAGCACTGAACGCGACCTCGTCTGCCCCAGGAGCGACCTGGCCGGGCGGCGGCGAGCCCAAGCCGAGCGCTAAGCCCGAGGAGCGCTACCCCTTCGCCGGCGCGCCGCACTACGGAAACGGTGAGCCGGCCCTCAAGCCCGCCTGCCCCGAGTGCGGCAAGCTCTACAGCAACAATAGCAACCTCAAGCAGCACCTCCTCAACGTGCACTCGGCGCACGGCCTCGCGCACTCCTGCCCCGTCTGCGGGAAGGGCTTCAAGACGCGCCAGTACATGCAGATACACATGAACTCCATACATGGCGTCAAACAGAGGAGGCGCGACCCCGCCCCGTCCGCCGAATACTGCGACCGATACACTCACAATAGCGCTTAAACGATCTTTACCGGATGACTGTGTCTAACCGCCGCCTCTGTGTTACAGGGGCGGCTCTGGCGGGCGGGGCGGCGATGGGCTACCGGCCGCAGTGTCCGCTGTGCGGCCGCGTGTACTCCTCCACCTCCAACCTGCGCCAGCATATGCTCAATGTGCACTCGCAGACCGACCGCGACCAGTGGTTCCCTTGCCAGCACTGCGGCAAGAAGTGCAAAACCAAGCACTACCTCATCAACCACCAGCTGCAAGCGCACGGCATCCGCCAGCGGCAGAACTCTTAGAGACGGCGCGACGTCGAGCGCGCCCCGCCTCCCGCGCACCCGCCGCTCGGCGCCTGGTGGTGATCGGCTCCTCGCTCGGCCGCTCCGCCGCATCACCGCGTCTCGTACGATAATAATAGGAATAGTTGTGCCAATGGACCTACGTAAACGAAGACGTAACGGAACCGTATATCGATATATTGTATTTAATATGACGTATTTTTAGAGAGTTTATTGCGGTCGTTAGGGATTAGGGTACCGCCGGGTTTGCCAACCGCTTCGCCGGACGATTTGAGTAATATGGTGGTGTCGGCATTGCAGATGCCGCGGCGCGAGGCGCGTTGGCAAACCCGGGGAGCGATAGCGTCGAGGACGAGGGCGAGGCGCGCGGCGCCTGGGCGGCGTGGGGCGAGGGGGGCGCGGAGGCGGCGGAGGGGCTGCAGTGCCCGCTGTGCTTCGTGGCGCTGGATTCGCTGGCGCTGGCGCGGCGGCACCTGGAGGCGCACTACCCGCGCGACAGCCCCGTGTGCCCGGTGGCCTCCTGCGCGCGCTACTTTGCACACCCCAACTCTGTGCGAAACCACATGCGTATCAAACACCGCCGCCAGTGGGAGCGCATGAAGACGCTCAAGTGGAGCTGTGGCTGGGCCAACTGAACCCGCCGAGACGCGCTCGCGCATATTTGGATGTTAAATTGTTGAAAAACGGCTGTGAAACGGAACTATAAGTGGGGCTTATAATTTACCATAAAAATCAGAAATGATCTCCTGGGATGCATTTTCATATTTCGGTGTCATGTTCATAAGTATTGTATAAAGCGGTAGGATAAATCGACTGAAAATTATTTTTGTAGTAGAATAGACTGATATTGTTTAAGTAAGGATATATAATGTAAGCGCATTATGACATGTGATGATTGGTGCCATTGATAGATTACGAAGTGCAACTAAGAATGTCGATCATTCTCGTGACTTCCCGAGTGTCTAACTTCCATTGTTGCTTCGATTCTTACTCATAATTTGGAGGCTTATTTTTTCTTGGCGGGAGATGTCCCGCGTCCTGAAGAACCCTTGCGATAAAGTTTTAACATTTTTATAAAGATGAGCTTTAATGTGACGAATGTGTTCAGTAGCGGCGGGGCATCTGCCGCACGAGTTTTCTCTTTATATCGGTACTGTGGTTTTCATCGTTAGCGTAGTGTAGACCCTTCCATTGAACCGTAGTCGTGACGCTGTTAGTCGGTATGCCAGTATCCACCCCCAAAGAAAGCCATCGTACCGCTCCTTCTTTCTTTCGTCTCTGATTTCGACCATAGATAAGACAATACGAAATAGAGTAACAAAGTAATGCCTTCGAACGCAATAGTTAAGGATGTGTTTCTTCCAATTATAGAGTATTTATTTTCGAAAGTTGTTCATGACGCCATTTACGCAAGTGCACAATCTAAAACATATCTAGTCAACGTAGACAAACATACGAAAATACAAGAGGGATTTATTTAAAGTTTTATGTAAATAGACAATTCCATTCGCATATATTTTCGTATCGATAAACACCAAGCGAAAAGTATATTTTAGTCTATACATTTTGTTGTAAACAACGATATAAAATTTAATATTAGATCCTAATAGACTGGACTCAGTTTTTAAACATTTATATTTATGGGAATAAGTATATAGAAATATATTTAAGTATTAGCGATTCTGATGCAATAATAAATATATAGCCTTAAAGACCTATATCCGGCGCCCGCGCATAGGTGCATGGGGTAGAAATCCGTGGATGGTAGTAGTAACAAAATAAATTATATCGATATAGCGACGGACTCAATTCAGAAGATATATCATTCAGTCAATAGAAAAAAGTGTAAATGTCTGTTTACACAACAAAGGAGCTCAGTTGTCTCTTTCAGCGAATGCTTAGTCCAAATCAAAAACATTTTAACAACAATATTCGATCAGATGCAATGGTAAATAAATACGAGAACGTGACAAAGCAGCGATTTCGGTTAAAATACGTTTTGATGACAATTGCAATTAATAGCTATCTACTGCAGTGTCTGCACAAAGCGTTGAGTTGGCAGATATGATTGAGCTCATAACGCATGTAGTTCACAGAAAAGTTGCCTTTAAAATATATGCGATAGGAACCGCGACGACGTATAGATCTCGAAAATAATAAAGATATTGGTTATAAACTTAGCGAGTAGATGAAATTGTTCCTGACGCCTGAGAGGCAATCTCGTATATCTTACTATAATGTTAAGCGTACGATATGTAATTATTAGTCTTCAATAACCAAATGTTCAATGTGAGTAAACGATACTAGTTGCGATTGTATTAGTGATACGATATATACGTAATAATTTAATTTTTACCCGAAGAAAAGTGTCTGCTTATATAAATACATAAACAATAAAACTACCAAGTAGAAAAGTTTGTTTTTGTACGACATTTACTAATTCACTAACATTAACTAAGCATGAAACTGATTTTAAAGGTAAGATCACAGTAGCTCTCTAATAAGTTCAAATTTTAGGTGCTGATAACCTTGAGCATTCACTGAAAGTAAATAAGTCATAACAAGCAACTCTACTTTGAAGGCATTTGATCAAATCAACCTTAGTAAGCAGCAGCGATCGACTAATAAGATTGTTTGGACAGTCCATACAAGCGTCTGCTCAGGCGAATCGGCACCTTAGCACGTATCATCAAAGTACATTGTTCCTCAGGCGGGTGCCGACGGACGCAGGACTTGATGCGCGTGCGCGCGACGGACCCGCGGCCGTGCCCCAAGTGCGGCAAGATCTACCGCTCGGCGCACACGCTGCGCACGCATCTCGAGGATAAGCATACTGTCTGCCCTGGATACCGGTAAGACAATATTGACAGGCCAGGAAAAAAAGGAAGATTTGAGTTTTGACTGAGACACAGCACCCATGTTTTTGGCCAAAAAAAACGGAACTTAAAGAAACCAAACTCGAAATAAAATTTTAAATAACTATTAGCTAACGTCTGAGAAACGAATGAACTTACAAAAAACAGTTCATGATTTTGTAGATTTAATTACTGTTCGGGAACAACAATTGACAGAACGCTTTCAGCACAGATCATTTTTAAAACTCAAATTTATTTCAATTCAAATCCAGTTGAATAATAAACCCCATCTATTAAATACACCTCGGATGGACGGTCCTCATTGAGAGCGCGACGGTCCTAAAAACTTTTTAGGTTAACTTACTTATTAACCATAAAAATATCCTTACATGCTTGTTTTTCTTACAGCTGCGTCCTCTGCGGCACGGTGGCGAAGTCGCGAAACTCTCTGCACTCGCACATGTCGCGGCAGCACCGCGGCATCTCTACCAAGGACTTGCCCGTGCTGCAGATGCCCACCCGCTTCGACCCTGAGCTCGCCAGCCAGTGAGTACAGTACACATCTGTACATATTATGAGTGTGACAGTACACCTGTACACACTACACACTCACCAAACATTTTAAAGTCACTAGTATTCATGAGGTTCACTGAAAATCAAGACAGGCCCGCATCTTAGTGTCTTTTTGAAAGATTCTACAAATCAGAATATTGGAATGGGTTTCTAAGTCTCTAAAAGGAAGCATTAGACAATCTTTACCAAACCTTCAATTAGTGTGGTCAGGAATTAAGCGTGGTCAGCGACTTTATCAGAACGTTCTATTGATATCCTATCTTCGACCATGAACTGCTGGTTTTCTCTACACATTCATTGGCAAGACATAAGGCTTATCAAATCTTCATTATGTTCTCTAAGCTGCAACCAATTAATAATACAGTAAAAACTTATTTTCAGACTACTAGCCAAAGCAGGCGTGAAGGTGTCACCCGAACAGCTAAGAGCTCGAGCTTCGCCCACCGGCCCGCGGCGGTCGGACATCAAGTTAGATGCCAAGTCCGCCGCCTCGGAGACCAGCTCCATCTGCGGGGATAATGACAACGACGACCTCAGCCAGTCGAGATACCAGGACAGCCTGCCTGTCTCTCCGCCTCGTAAGATTTTTTTTATTTGGAGAAAACAGTTTTCTAGATAGAAAATGATATCATATTTTGAACCCTTATATGTGGCTGGCAGTGAGGTTATAATTTTCAATTCAATAATCCATTTGCAGACATAAACAACCTGGCAAACACTACAATCACCAAGGTGCCTGCAGTCCGAGCAGTGACGGCCAAAGCTGTCGAGAACCTGCCGCACGGAATCGCTGGACTGAAGCACGACGACTACCCGCCCCACTACGGCAACTCCGCCATACTCGACACCTACATGCAATACTTCGGTGAGAATCTATTTGGTTAGTATCTTGAAAAATTAATCACTTCGCTAAAATAGTCATTTGGACCTCCAAAACCTATGCTGAATCAATTATTTTATTTATTTCTAGGAATGAACGCAGCAAAACTCGCACAAATGACAGCCATAAACATGGACCGGAAAACTTACGACGAGCCATCTCCTCAAATGGGATCCCTGCCCCCCACGCACACGCACACGCTAGCCCACCAACGTTTCCTGAAGCAGATGCAACGCCAGTACACAGAGAACATGAGCAAGCCCGACATCATGCGCACATCGGCCGACGAGCCGCTCGACCTCGGCAAGGAACGGCAGCGGAACAGCAGCATGAGCGAGATAGACAACGAAAAGGACATGACTGACAGAGAAATGAGCAAAGATTACAATGACGACGACAGGAACAGGACGAACAACTCCGAGCAGGATCAAGACCACAGCGGGCAGGACGAGGGCGACTACTCTGAGGACGAACACAAAAACGCGACGTCATGAAATCCCGATGCTACGGTAGGCGTGTTGGATTAGTAGCGTAGACTACGAGTAACACATATAGGACAATGTTTTGTTGAAGGTATTTCAAACGGTGCTTGAGTGTTATGTTTTGTGGTCATTAGCTGATTCGTTTTGCGGTTTAATTGTTGACCCGTGGAATGTCGTTGGTGCCATTTCCAATAATGTAATGTAAATTAAACGTTAGGATAAACGGTTTGAGCCCGCGCCAGAAGTCGGTTTGGTTCTCGTTCAAATGTTTCGCTGAAGCAGATGAGCAGTTTGCGAAGGCATATGTTGATGGTACCGAGCTTGTCGGCGATACTTTTATTGTTGGATTTTACGTTTTTGAAGCAACCTGTAGTCCTGTCAGGATTCAAGTAAAGATATTCATTATTCAAGTACACTTCTCAAATCTGGTCACATGACAGACCCATTCGCCACGTAGAGACCCGAGTACACACTAGATTGTATCGTCGACTCGCGACTCGTTCGTGAGATTGTTTTAGTAGTTTAAAACTAGCGCGTAGTGTTTTGTATTGTGTATGTAAGGTCCCTGTCACAAAGTAGGGCCTCTTACATAGTAATTCCATCCATCTACCTCAGCATTTGGGCCAATGCGGCGACGTTATAAATAAAAAAAAATATCCACACAAATTGTGAAATTCCATCCATCTACCTCACTTCAATAGATTTTATTTAATATTTTATACAATTTATAGATATAAATAACTGTTGTTTTATGCATTTTGCAGATTGCATTTATATATATACTATATAGAGTATATCGTAGGTAAATATATGCAAGTCATTAGATCATTGTTAGTGCTGCCCGTAGACACTGTTACCCTTATTCGTATAGAAGTGCACTCACTAGCGGCGCGTAGTCGCGCCTAGTAGCGAGATACATACCCTCTATATCAAAGAGCACACTAACTAATATTAAATTAATATCTTTGTATACGAAAGAACATGACAGAGCTTAAAATGTTAATATTGTTAAATGATAAGTGCGTATTGAGACGCATTACAAATTATACCACGATAATAATTTTAACGATAATGAAGGAGAAATAAATTTTTAGATCAAGTTTTGACATCTACAAAACGTTTTGTTCAACTTCCTTGAGACTGAGTAAAGTATACTCCAGGAGCGCCTGCGCAGCCGCGCACTCGTGTGAAGTTCAAATTGACAGTTGACAAATCTAAATGAAGCATGTCTGACGATGTATATAAATGAGGTGATATGTATAGTACATAATAATATAAACAAATAGAAACAAAAGCAATAATAAAGTATACCTTGATGTTGCCTTCGGATACGTGTACATAGATTGTGGGTAGTGAACGGTTTGTGTTGGTTTGCGGACAAATATGAACCTTGTAATAGTAACAAGAAGGTTTATTTTGTGGTAATGATGTGGGCTCGTTACTTAAATAACAATTACTGTGATTACAATCTCAAGTTAGCCTTCAATACTTATACATATTTTTTAGAGTACAATGTTATAGTTATTTAGTATATTGTAAGAATTATTTGTAAGTGAAGTCACAAGATTATATTTACTTCCTTAAGCATTAGAATTCACATTATTTAAGCATTTAGAGCAATAGGTGAAGCATTTAACCTTTTATATGAGAGATATCGGACGTCTGTGAATTGTTTGGATTCACTTTACTTTTCTTTGAGACTTTGGTTTGATTTAAAGTGGTGTGAAGGAATATCGTCGATAGGTCTTCAGTCAGTCTTCCCTAAGCGTCTGAACAAACAGAAACGGCATATTTTCGTAAGAGTTACTCCAAGTAAGTAAGTTAATTTCATTAAGGTGTATATTATAGTAAGTAATCATACATTTTTTTTGAATACTAATATCAGTTCGTGGAGTTGTATCCATGGAATTCATAGACGTTCATCATAGTGTAAGAGCTACGGGTTGATTGAATAAAATAACATAATTTTGTTTAGCGTGTTAGTGAGATTTGTCGAGTTAAGACTTAAGTCTGTTTGGTTTGCGTACTTATTATAACCTTGTTGACAGTTGACAGTTTTGCCATAGTGATTTTTTGACTGTATATAAGTTTTGATTGTTTAGAGACGAGTGCTTCATTAATTATTTAGTTTGTGTAGAGTACACTTTATTTAGATTGCTCTATGAGTACAGTACGGTAGGGTTTCAACACGTTTCTGATTTGGTGGTGAGGATGACTCTTCATGAGATGAGAACATGGAATGCTATGGCTAACGTGTCCTTACAACTCTACAAACAAATCAATTCGTGTGAAACGCAGAAATTACAAATACGAATATAACAAATAGATATTTGCACGGAATACATATTAACCAATAGTCAGTTACCAGAATGTGATTAAGAAATAAATGCGTATATATATTTTTTCAGAACACATCCATCTTCACAGATAAAATAAGTTACAGTGCCAAATATTAAAGTTGCATCGAATGTTTTGAAACCGACGCTGTTTTATGACTATGACCTGTCCGATGCGACCGCACAGCACTGTACAGTTGTTGACTCTACAAGATATTATTATACCAGTGAAAATATAATAATTAGGACTTTAAGTCAATCTTTACGGTCTTTGAATAATACTTATTTTTAGTTACCTTAAGAACTTTGGAAGTTCGCATTTAGTTTTGTCTTATTTTTATTGTGCAACTATACCTCATTAGCATGACTGCTCATGTAAAACTCATTTTGTTACTTTCTCTCGATATTGACATTTATTGTACTTCGCTGTGGATCAATCTATAGTGGAAACTTGGTTAGGATATAGATTATTTTTGTCTTGTTAGTGGCTATCGCCACTGTGTATGGTATTCTGTTGTAAATGAGTATATCCTTAATTTAATGAATCTATTTATAACTAACCAACCAGAACAATGTTAACATGACTTTAGTTATTTTGCAAAATTCAACAAATACACCACAACGATAGCGCGCGACACTCATTCGTAGCGAGCACAAACTACTTATTAACTTAATTTTGGTGTACTTGAGTAGCTGTTAGTTGATTTGATCATTTTTGTCTTAATATTTAACCACCGTTAATGTGTAAGCGCTTTTTGTTCGATTATTCTGTTTGAAACAAATGGAAGAAGACTAAATTTAATTTCTATACTTACTCACTAAAAATAAATTTAGTTTGATTTCATGATCTCGTTGAGTTTGTGTCTGATTTAAATTCCATTGGGTAGCTCTAATGCATACGCCTATTACGCCCTTAAATTCTGAGTTGTGAATTCTATCTTCGCCAAAAAGAGGCGTAAGAATAATGTATAGTTTACGAGGGTAGTTTTACATTGCCGTTAATTTGAATCGCATCGCCTGTTTGTGCAGCGTGAGCGACCCAGCCATTCGCGAGGCGAGTGTTTAGTTCCATTGTTTTTCGACGGACACGCCTCCGCCATTTTGTACATTAGTGTACTAGTTGTACGCCGCTTCACTTCATTATTATATACAAGAATAATAAAAATAATTGTTTTGAAATTCAGCTGTTTGATTTCTACAGATGCACCTAACTAAATAAACTTCAGATATCCAACGACAAAAATATTAGTTCCTAAAATAACTAACCCATAGCCCAACAACAGATAATAATTAAAACTAATTAAACAGGACCAGGAAGGTACCATAAAAAAATCTGTCTAAAACAAAACAAATTTTATTTAATGGAATTATATTGACAATTTTCTTCTTTTATATTAAAATCGATCATGCTCTTAAAAAATAGAGTAGTGCCTAAAGCTAAAGGAATAAATACAGTTCACATTTATCACATAAATACTAGCTATAATATAAATAGATTTCTATGCTACCCTTATCGACAGAAACACGTTTGGTTTTGTGTAGAGGATTTTTTATGGTATTTTTAAATCTTAGGTGATATTTGTACAAAAAAAAGTCTAATCTAATGCACACCGAAAGCTTTGTGTGTAATAGTTACTCGACAGTGGCGCCACCTACTGTTGTTCGGTGTCTTTCTTCTTTGAGAGGAGGTAATGAACGCCTACTAGTGCGTTCACTCTGCAACAACCGGTAATGTCTTACTTTATTGACAGATTATATTTTAAAATAATAAATCTTTTGTGGAATAGTCTCCTATGTAAATTGTTAGTGCCTGCTTTAGTTAGAATTTGTATAATATTGATGACAAAGAAGGCAGTATACCTAAATTAATATTTGCATTTGAAAGTATCAAGAAAAGTAGCTATAATGACAGTGTCAGTGTCTTGTATATAAAAGGTAAATAAGATTTATCAATATCTGGATCTAGCAACTATTCTACTGCAATTTCCACCTTGAACCCACTACAACTGCATCAAAGGGCGTACTCACAGGAAGGCCGTGTGCTATTTCTTGGTCGCCAGCGCGAAGCCGAGGCCCACGAGCCCGCCCAGCGCCAGCACCGCGCCGCCCGCCACCGCCATGCCGATGAGCCCTTCCTTCTCCATGCGCTTGTTTATCTGACGCTGGAAACATTAAACATATGCTTTTGTTAAAGATTGCAGTAACGAATGAGCCGGAGATACAACGCCGATATAGTTTTCTTGAATTAAATCCCTAAGAGATGCTCCTTGTACTTCGAAACCGCGTCACACTCACAGTGCTGTTTATAATGAGCAACATGGCGCTGCTTGCCAGACATAACCATATAAGAAGAAGGAGAACTTAAGTGATATGACTGCTGCAAATTCTGCAATATGAGATTGTTTAGTGCAGAAGTCACTAGTAGATGCACACACACACTTTTATGCATTATTGATAAACTCATTAAATATAACAAATATGATAGCTGATATTAATCTTTGCTTCTTCAACATGGGAACTTTAAATTGATAAGATAAAATAACAAATTTAAAAATTATAAAAATTTAAGGAACAATGTTGTTTAAGAATGAATCATATTATTTTTCTGTAAATATACTTATGATTTTTTCCAATGTTATGAATAAAAACTCAAATGATTGCTCAAGAGTCAGATGATGCTAAATACAAATGCTTTTCCTGTTGTGAGATGCACATCTATTTTAAGAAACACAGATACACATCATGCAAACTCAAATCATAACATATTTATAATAAGCTTGTCTCTTTTTGACACAAGGATTTTAAAATGTGAATGGCATATAGATAATGACTCAAAAGTAGATGTACCCACAAACATCTTTCCCAATGCATTAACCCAGATAATACTACTGATCTTTATAAATAACACCTTTGTTTTATAAGAAAAGACATGTAGTTTTATCAAGTAGCTTATTATTTATCAGTTTACATTTATTTCAAATCCAATTTAATTAAAAATATATACCTATCTGTGTACCTTAAACTTATATTAACCTATTTTTAATAAAATTTAACTTTTTAAATTATATTTAGCTATAGTAATAACTATTTAAAAAAAACAAATTTAATTCTTTTTTTGTACATAGGACCTTATGTTTCTGAAGCATCATTTATCCCTACTATCTGGTCTAAAGTTTAAATTATGATGATAGATATACCTTTAACACTGACATATAAAGAGTTTCTAGTTACCTCCAGTGCCAAGACCTGTTGGTTCGCTGGCTCAATCTCAAGGAAGGCTTTGACATAGTGCAGGGCTTTGTTGTACTCCTTGATTCTTGCATTGCCGATGGAAAGATAGAACAGGTAGTCTCTCTTGCCATCTGGATGTGAGTTGAACAGCTCCTTCAGTAGCAGAATACCCTGGAATATCATTAGAAGTCATTGTTTACTATTAAAAGATAAATATAAAACTATGACAGGAGTTACTAAGTCTTAAGTACCAACATGTTATTATTTTAAGAACTCTTGTACCACATAGTTGGCAAAATAAATATTTGATTTGATTTGAGTGTAAAAAGCATCTTGTTTATTCATAAAAATACTTGGCATCATTTTAGTGTTGTAAAGTCATATTAAAATTGTACATTCTTTACATCCTGAAGGTTAAAGAGGACTCATAATTTTTCCAAAGTTGGCACAAAAATAGGTTGTTTTAACAAGTACCTATTTTTATACAAACTAGGGATGGTTCAGTAAGTCACCTTGCTTATCAGTAGTTAATTTAATTAAGGTGTCTATTATTCACACACTGAGCTACACACCTACCAGCAAGTATAAACATGGCCATGTTATGCTTTCACAGGACCATCATATAAAATATACCCTTCAAAAATACAGTATGGACTTTTGTTTATTATGTTGCAAAATATCACTTATTTTTCCTGTCTAAGTTCAATTGCAAAAATGGTTGAATTAGCTGGTAGCTTGGAAGATATACTAGATACCAAATGGCGTAGATATGACGTGGTTTTTCGTAATAAGATCAAATTGAGTCAGACCTTCCTGATGTCTGTGGGGTACTTGCTGCGCACCAGGCACCACGCGTACTCGAACTGCGCCTTATGCGTCACTTTCCCCTGGTGCAGCTGCTCATGGAACACCTTCTCGAACTTCTGCAGGACAATAGAGGGTCGGAAAATCATAACAATGGTCGCAAACAACGTAAAAGGTGACTCACGTACACAATACCAAAGGTCCTTACTTGCAAATCTTCCGAAGACACGACCTCATCCAAAACGTCCTCCATTGTAGACAAATATACGTATTATTCAGTGAAAATGCTAAATAAATTTGTATTGCACGAAATAATGCATTATTTGACTAAAAAAAATAATGATTATATTATTTGACAGATAAAAATACGAACGTCACAATGACAGCTGACATTTGACGTAAAACTGTGTTCATACGTGCAACCAAGATTACATGCAAAATAGATTACATGATCAGTGCGTGCAACGTGCACGCCCTTGCCTTTCCATTTCAGAACGTTTCCTTTCTGTCTGGTTTTTATGTCAATGTCAAAATCTACGGACGTCACGTCAATTTTGTACGTAGGTAGGTATAGGTATTTCTTCTTTTTCTTTTGTGGCGACGAACTTATGTTTACCAGACACTTGGTATACCGTTCCGCCAATCGTTCGGCACTTTGAATTGAAATTTCTTTGTGATTTGAGATTATTTCGGAAGTACCTACTGAAGTGGACAAATAAATATTTGAACTTTGAGTTGGTGCTCCCACATTTTACATATTTCAAAGGACAATGCAAAGTGTAATAAATACGGTAAAGGGAACTGCTCTGGGGGTGGCTGGGTATTTGACTCCCGTGCTCAAGGTATGTTCAGCTCTCGTTGTTCTTGTTTCCGTTCATCCTTATCTTTGTTTACAATCCTTACAATGTCAACTCTTCGCATGGATGCTATTTATATGCATGTTATCTCATAAATGAATTTACTTTTCCGTTCCTAAGTGCCCCAATTGATAAAACCCCCCTGATATGGACCTTGTTCCTGCCCCCTGTATCTCCGACCTAAAATACCATTGTTATCAAAAGAAAACGAGCATGTATTTTACAAATAGACAAAACTAGACTGAAAAAGTTAATTTCGAAACTGATTTCATTTGATACTGTAATCCCTTAGGAGTCTAAATTCCAAGAAACAGGAGTGTTGACTCCCGAAGAGTTTGTGGCAGCGGGAGACCACCTGGTGCACCACTGCCCCACTTGGCAGTGGGCCAAGGGTGAGGAAGCCAAAATCCGGCCGTACCTGCCTGCAGATAAACAGTTTCTCATCACTAGAAATGTGCCCTGCTACAGGCGATGCAAACAGGTTTGCTTTTTCCATGATTCAGTGAAATTCAGAGTAGGCTACTATAGTGTTTGAGAGAGCACGGCTATTCAATAAGCTACCAAACCTTGTTAAAGAGTGTTAAAGTATTTACATATTAATCAGTCAGGTATCAAACGACACCCGGGAGTCGCATAACAATGGAATTTATATTGTGTCTCGTTTACACATACTTGACGAGTTAAATTATATTACTGGCTCATCAGTTTTAAAATAATATGGAATTGTCTACAATCTCATCGTAAATGAAATGTATTTTCTTATGCGAATACAGATCTTCAAACCCAAACCTAAACGAACAAAATACAACTAAATGAAATTCTATCTATTTTTCCGACAAGTATTGATTTTATTTCAGGAATAGATTTTTACTTAATTATTATTTTCAGATAGAGTATTGTGAGGACAAAGAAAAGATCATAGAAGATGACAACGATACAGAAGGAGGATGGGTGGACACACATCACTATGACAGTGCTGGATTACCTACAATAGAAGAAAAGGTAATTCATTTATTTCTTCAAAGGGACTACTTACTCATCCATCACCATGTTAATTTCGTAGATTCTACACCCACCAACCCGCACTGGACCAGCGTGGTGGGTCATGGTCCAAAACCCCCCAAACGAATGCCAGCACATTCTAAACAACGGCCTCAAGTTCCCGGCGGTAACAGGGGCTGTCTCAGCAATGACGGTAGCGGGGATGCCCCTGAAGCCAGGGGTGCGAAGAATCTCCGGGTGGAATCGATTACCCGTCAAACGACTAAAGCTTGTGTTAAAACGGATTCTGATTATTTAAATATTCTGACATATAACGTAGAAGAAATACCTTGTATAATGCAGAGGGAAGTAGAAAAAGCAATCACTACACAAAAAAGAGATAAAGCTTCAGGGCCAGATAACATTTGCAACGAAACATTACTTGATACCAAGGACTACATAGTGCCGGCACTTACAAAAATGTTCAATATGATCCTCAAAACAGAACTGATACCTGATGAATGGACAATATCACACATAAAACTCCTGCATAAAAAAGGAAACAAAAATGACATCGGTAACTACAGACCTATAAGTCTGATGTCTAATATCTACAAAATATTTGCGAAAATTGTGCTAAGCCGTATAACCAAACAATTAGACGAAAACCAGCCAAAAGAACAGGCAGGATTTCGAAGTAACTACTCTACAGTGGACCACATGCATGTAGTTAAACAGATTGCAGAGAAATGCAGAGAATACAACATTACTTACTACTGGTGCTTTGTGGACTACTGTAAAGCATTTGACTCACTGCACCATTCTAAAATCTGGGAAGCATTGAAAAGCCAGGGAGTTGAGCAAAAATACATAAGAATTATCAGAAACATATACACGAAAACCACAGCAAAAATAAAATTAGACAGAGAAGGCCCACTTATAGAAATCCAAAGAGGAGTAAGACAGGGTGACCCCCTATCACCCAGACTGTTTACAGCTGTTTTTAGAAGAAGTGTTCCGCAAGTTGGACTGGAAACAAAGAGGTCTGAACATAAATGGTGAAAAACTGACTCATCTTAGATTTGCTGATGACATAATAATATTCGCCAACACAATTGAAGAACTGCAATGCATGATTGTAGAACTTGATGCAGCAAGTCAGGATGTAGGACTATCTATGAACATCAGCAAAACGAAAGCTATGACAAATGGAACAGCTAATGATAGAATAATCATAAACAGCAATGTCATAGAGTTTGTTTCAGAATACATATACTTAGGACAAATAATATCTCTAAATGACTCATCAACAAACGAAATAAATAGAAGAGTTGGAAATGCTTGGAAAAGATTTTGGTCTTTAAAAGCTATCTTCAAAAACCGTCAGACAACCACTTACATAAAAAGGAAATTGTTCAACACCTGTATTCTGCCCATTCTCACCTATGGTTGCCAAACTTGGGCACTCACAAAAGCACAATGCAACAGACTAAAAGTAACCCAACGGGCCATGGAAAGAAGTTTAACCAACATTAGAAGAATTGATAGGATGAGAAACAAAGACCTAAGAGCCAAAACAGGACTTAAAGACGTAGCATATAGCATAAAAAGTTTAAAGTGGAAATGGGCAGGACACATCATGAGAGGACCAGACAAATGGAGTAAAATAATAACAACATGGTATCCAAGAGGCTTCAAGAGAAGCAGAGGTCGGCAGTTCAGGAGATGGGAAGACGAGATTGTCGGAACAGCCGGAAGAACCTGGACCAGACTTACGGAAGACAAAGAAGAGTGGAGAAATTTGGGGGAGGCCTTTGCCCGACGGCACACAGAAGAGACTAGAAACATCGAAAATTAACGAATATGTCATAAAATATCTCTTCTGAATAAAAGGCTATAAATATAAATAAATAAATAAATAACGTACAAACGCTACTTTCTGACGACCGCCTTTTTTAACTAGAAAACGCTCTACAAGATATCAAATGGGACGTAGTAGGCTTGTCTGAGGTGCGAAGGAATGGAGAACAAACCCATGAAAATAGCAATGGCGTATTCTACTACTTTGGGCAAACCGATGGACTCTACGGAGTAGGTTTTTTGGTCTCTAAGAAGTGGAAAAATAACATTATCGAATTCGTAGGGTATTCCGAAAGGGTCGCAACCATAAAATTACGGCTTACTCCTAAAAAGACTCTAACTCTCGTCCAGGCGTACGCTCCAACTTCCAGTCACAGTGATGAAGATGTTGAAGATTTCTATGATATCTTAAACAGAGCCTGTGATGAGCAAAGAGGATCGTGGACCTTAGCACTCGGAGATTTTAACGCAAAAATCGGAACCAAGCAACCAAGCGATAGTTCCGAAGTGCTAGGGCCCCACGGTCTTGGAGAGCGTAACGACCGAGGCACCAGACTTCTATCTTTTGCATTTGGGCAAAGTCTTAAAGTAGCAAACAGTTGGTTCTACAAAAAGACTCATAGGCGGTGGACCTGGGCTTCACCAGGAGACAGATTTAGAAATGAAATTGATTTCATACTAACCTCAGATAAGTGTCTTGTAAGAGATGTCCATGTCATAAATAGAATCAAATTTAGTTCGGACCATAGGCCAGTACGAGCAAAGATCAAATTCAATTTTAAGTTAGATAGAGTCAAACTTTTTAAAAAACATATAAAATTCTTAGATCAACAAAGCATATCAAACAACTATGAACAATTTAACATAGAACTAAGTAACCATTTAAAAAAACTAACTATTGATGATCCTTTTGATCCAGACTCACAATATGATGCTCTTTTATCAAGTATAAAAGCGGCGAGTAGCAAAATAAAACAGGAACGAAAAAACATAAAAAAAATATCAGAAAACACAAAAAATCTAATCGAACTAAGATTAAATACAGCTTTGGGAACACAAGATTATAATAAAATAAACAGAAAAGTAAAACGAAGCATTGGACAAGATCTCAGAAATTACAACACGCATTTAATTAAAATAGCTTTGCAACAAAATAGTTCACTTCGAACTGCAAAGCAGGGACACTCTCAAAGTAAGACATGGATAACCAGTTTAGAAGATCCGAGCGGTAAGAGGCACAGCAACCGAGATGAGATCATTGATATCTGCACTGAGTTTTATAAGACCTTATATTCGGACAGCTCTAATAACAACCTTTCGGTGGACTATCGTTGCAGTGACGACATCCCTCTTATCAATGAGCATGAAGTGAACGTTGCTATTAAGAGCTTAAAATACAGTAAAAGCCCAGGAGAGGATGGTGTCACCACGGAGGTTCTCAAACTGGGAAAACCAGCTCTCAGACCACACTTAACAAAACTTTTTAATGCTATTCTGCTCACTGGATCTCTGCCTCGGAAATTCTGTCATTCCAATATTATATTATTACATAAAAAGGGAAATAAACACGACATAAATAACTACCGGCCGATTAGTTTGACCTCTCACATCTACAAATTACTTACAAAAATAATACAGGATAGAATCGCTCATAAGCTAGACAAACACCAACCCCCCGAGCAGGCTGGTTTCCGCTCACATTTTTCTATCACGGACCACTTGCATGCTGTGAACCAAATAATAGAGAAGTCTAAGGAGTTCAAAGACACTTTACATAGGGTTTGTCGATTACTCTAAAGCGTTTGACAGCCTTAAACACGAACCCATATTTGCCGCACTAGAACAACAAGGTGTAGAGCCTACCTACATACAACTTCTACGGCTTATTTACCAAAAAAGCACGGCAGATATAAAATTACACACACCTGGACCACCATTTCCTATACTTAAGGGTGTCAAACAAGGAGATCCGCTATCCCCTAAACTATTCACAAGCGCCTTGCAAGAAGTATTTAAAAAGCTGGACGGTCCCTGGAAAATGAAAGGTATAGATATCGGGACAAAAAAGCTAACAAACCTCCGCTTTGCTGATGATATCGTTCATTTTGCAAAATAGTATATTGATAGTATATTAAAATTATAAGATCACCTATGTAACCGTGCTATGGGAGAGCGGCCTTTCCTGGCACAAGTGTTTTCACACTTAAAAGGAACAGGTCAGCCTCGGTTATTGTTACCTATTTCATATTCCTAATAAACATTTTCATTTTCATTTTCATTTTTCATTTTCATTTTGCCAACACATCGTCGGAGCTTGCAACTATGCTCGAACAGCTGAGCGAGGCAAGTCTTGAGATTGGATTAATGATGAATAGGTCCAAAACCAAAGTCATGACCAACGCCGCAGAACACGACATACTGGTGAATGGGCAGAGAATGGAATATGTCGACGAGTATATATACCTGGGCCAGATAGTATCCTTCGAAAACAGGCAGGACAAAGAGATCGGACGACGCATCGAAAACGCCTGGAAGAGCTTCTGGTCCATGAAAGCGTACATGAAGGGTGACCTTCCAATCTCGTTAAAACGCAAACTCGTCGACACTTGCATCCTGCCCGTTCTTACGTATGGAGCGCAGACGTGGTCCCTGACCGAAAGTCAAAAATCCAAACTCAAGATTTGCCAAAGAGCCATGGAAAGGAGCGTGTTGGGTATTAAAAGGATGGATAAGGTCCGTAATACCACGATACGCTCCAGAACTGGCATAGCGGATGTAGGTGAGAAAACAGCAAGGCTAAAGTGGGAGTGGGCGGGACACATATGTAGGATGCACCCGGATCGATGGGCCCAAATCGTCACGCGATGGATACCAGCAGATGGCTATCGCCGCAGGGGCAGACCCAGAAAGCGCTGGTGTGACGATTTGGTTAGTTTTGCTAAGGATTGGGAGTCGTTGTCCATGCATAGAGATAGGTGGAAGAGCTTGGGGGAGACCTTTGCCCAGCAGTGGGATGATATAGGTTAAAAAAAAAAAAGGCATGGAGGCTCATGTAGAACCCTGAATACCTTGATACATACATCTCCCAACAGACTTCATCTAAGTGAGAAGTGGTAGACTTGTGTAAGTTTAAGATTATCTTGACTTGATCTTATCCAGGTGTGCGAGATGACGCTAGAGGCGGCTGATACGGGTGACGGAGACAGCGACGGAGCGGCCGAAGACGCTGATGATGATGAAGACGAGGATGATGGCGAAGCTGAGGACATGGAGCAGTTCCAAGAGTCTGGCCTGCTGGATGAAGTCGACCCCGTAAGTTACCTTGTTGCTGGCTATTGAGTTAGTTGTTACCAGCACTTAAGGGCCGATTTCGTGATCGATAGGTAGTCATCTTATGGTTAAAAATCGGTACCATTGGTTGAATAGTTTACATTAGTGCAAACTTTGATTAAAATGTATCTTAACCAATGGTGATTAATAACCAGGCTTGTTGACCAAACTTCAAAAACTAGTTAATACTTTACCATAGTAAATATATTTTATTTACCAAAAACCTTGTTATTTTTAAAAATATTCAACATTTTCATGATTTAGTTATAGCTCGAACTATCATGGCGTCCTGAATGACGTCACTATCCCTTACTATAATAAGACAAAAGTGTTATTTTATAATTTTAATCACTAGAAACTACTATAAACATTATGATTTGTTTTTAGTGGAAACTAGCTGTTTGATCAAAGTTTAAACTAGTATTTTGGTCAAAACACGCACAGTCGTAATAATTCAACCGCTGGTAACAATATCCGCCTTAAGTACAGTTTGTTTGTGCTTAAAGTTTTAAATTAATAAATATGTAAAACCCTTCACATCTCATTGCAGTCAACAGACCTAGCCACGCGCAAGGAGCCGAAAACAAAGAGCGACAAGGGCGCTGCGGGCGGCGCGGACGGCGACGACATCGTCCACACGCGCACCTACGACCTGCACATCACCTACGACAAGTACTACCAGACGCCGCGCCTCTGGCTCATCGGGTATGGCGAGGTGAGGGACAGTAGTTCTGTAAACGAGTGAATAAGCCTGGGTTCTACCGTCCACATCTCGAAGCCGTTTGGTTCCGATTGTGATCAGGAGCACAAGTCATACCAGATGCCGCGACTCGGGCATGTCTGGCTCATCGGGTACGACGAGGTAAGGGATAATAGTTTTGTAAACGAATGAATAAAATGCTAGACTCTTCCATACACATCGCGAGGCCGTTTGGGTCGGACTGTGATCAGGAACACAATAACTATCAGACGCCGCGCCTCTAGCCCATCAAGTATGATGATGAGGTGAGTTTCGTTCAATATTTCTGTAAACAAGTGAATGAGCTCCTCCTAGGCTTAACCACAAAGTAATGATGTCTAAACTCATCAGCAAGTACTCATCTCCCTTTACGACCGTTCCCTATATCAATTATATCTGTGGTTTTGCCCTTCTAGAGATGTAACATATTTTAAGTAGGCGTGTGTAATATCTGTTTTTTTTTTATATCGAATCGAAACTATATATCGATATTCCATATCAGATATTGAAACTATATATTTTCAAAACTATATATTGGCGTATCGATGTGTATTTCGTATCATTGAATCTAAAACGATATTTTGAAAACTATATATTGGCGTATCGATGTGTATTTCGTATCATTGAATCTAAAACGATATTTTGAAAACTATACACGGTGCTTTTTTAACCGTCTTACAGCCGAAGCCCACGTAATGTAACCATCTTAATAAACCTCTAGGGCATGTTATTTTTTTTATTACACTCCACATAATTTTTGTGTAAAAAATATCTAATAGTAATGTTACGTAATGTATCATCCTGTTCATAATGTTTACGTTTTCAACAATGCATTCCTTGACCTTGCCGCCTCCACGCGTTCCACACCGTTAGCCAATCTAAGACAGTCCACGTGGATCTCTAACCAATCATGCGCTAGCGCAATCCTTTGTGACGCCCACCCCCTCGCCCCTTTCTATTCGTGCGTAAAACTAGGTCAGTAGTGCTAGACAGCCGAGTGAATGACCCGCGCGTAGTGCTCGTTACAGGATGTTTCGTACTAAATTGTGCTGATATCTTCTTTAATGTCTTAGTCTTTGAAATCTTAATAATAACCAGTTTTTATTTAACGAATGACATGTAGTTATTGGATACTTTAAGTGGCCATCGGCTGTAAGACGGTTAAAAAAGCACGGTTTATATTGGCGTATCGATGTGTATTTTGTATCATTGTATCAAAAAAATATGTTCTTCTGAAACAGTATACAGTGATATCGTATCATAACGTGATATCATTGTTGTTGTTTTTCTTAAATCTGTTCGGATTATGAACTTATTACTTAATTATATCGAAAACTAGCGGACTTTGCTTCGCCCCGGCCTCGTCCCGCACCAGTCCCGGCCCCGTCGAACGGGATAAATGTATCATATGTCTTACTGGTTATAAGCTCCTCTCCACTGTTTCGCCCCGGCCCCGTCCCACCCCCGCCCCGGCCCAATCCCACCCCAGCCCCGGCCCCGTCTAAGGGGTATGAAAAATAGATGTTGGCCGATTCTCAGACCTACTCATTATGCTCACAAAATTTCATGAGAATCGGTCAAGCCGTTTCGGAGGAGTATGGCAACGAAAACTGTGACACGAGAAATTTATATACTTATTAGATGTTTTAATTAAAGTAGTAATTACTTAGTTGGTTATTTGTTTTAAAATACGTAATAAGATCTTATCACAAAAATACATAATATACCTACCTAAATAAAATTAATAGAATAAGAATCAATAACCCTACCACTATTATTGCCATACGTCTAAAGCTTAGAATCCTACGAATCCCTAATTATTGCTGATTCACTCGCACAGATACCCTCTCATTCATATCTGTTCATCGTAGCGCAAGTGCCTAGCTAAGCTAAACCGTATTACATCGGAATACAGTTTGATATTCCTATATCTATGAATCATGAATATCGAGGCGTATCGTATCACATCGATGCGGCAATATAGTGTTTTGAAAATATATAGTTTTGATGCGGGGCGATATCGGATATCACGATATTGATCCAATATACGTTTCAATATCTATATACGATTTGAATCGGCCATGCCTAATTTTAAGATTAGTTGTCCCTATAAAACTTCTGGCAGTAGGAAATCCTATCTCCGGTCGAGGATATCTGTCTACCTGTGAGTATAGTTTGCATATAGGGAACAAGCTTCAGTGTAAGGGGTGCATGACTACTGCTGAAAATTAGAACTGATTTTTTTTTAATATAACCTCGTTCTCGGCCAGTGTACTTCTAAGCCTGCAAAATAAAATAAAACATGCGAAACTTTTATCACGGCAGGATCGGTCCCTCTTGAGCGTTGACCAGATGTACGAGGACGTGTCGCAGGACCACGCCAAGAAAACAGTCACCATGGAGTCGCACCCGCACCTCTCCGGGCCCAGCATGGCCTCTGTGCACCCCTGCAGGTACGTACCACAGCCGTGATCACGCAATGCAATTCTGAAAAAAATGATGTAAATATAATAGTTTTAACTTGCGTTCGAATATCGTATGCGAAGATCAGAAATTTAGAGGCTGTCAATTGGTTTGATTTGTGGGCCTACAGTTAAATGTATGCTTATCAGTCACAGAAAATCCAGAATGAATCGGTGTTCGATTGGTAGAAGCAGGGTTTAAATTCCTTGCCTGAGTTTTTACGAGTGAAAATTATTTTAAGGTGACTAAACACCACAAAAACCAGAAAATATAATCCGATATCCGTTACGCGACGCTTTCGATCAACTTTTAAGTCCCTTTTTATGATCATGACACTCCATAAGCTTCCTAACCAAATAAAAAACACTCATTGATTTCTCATATCTTTAGACACGCGGAAGTGATGAAGAAGATAATCGAGACAGTGACAGAGAGCGGCGGCGAGATGGGAGTGCACGCCTACCTCATCGTATTCTTAAAGTTCGTGCAGACCGTCATCCCCACCATCGAGTACGACTTCACGCAGAACTTCGCCATCAACTAGCCACCCCCACCCCTCTCCATCTCCAGCTAAGCGTCAGTATGTAGCGAGCGACCTGCGAGTGCAGACGTGTATTTAAGGAACGCGGGCTCACCTTGACTACCTTGTTGTTGTATGCAGAGCGTAGATATAGTTTATTGTAAAACAAGTATGGCTGCTGAATGCAACGTTAATTTAGTACTTGATATAAAATTGTGAAGTTCATTTACTTTTTCATCGTAAATGACTAATTCGTAAAGAAACGTTGTTTAACAGCAGTATACTTCATACACCTATTAATTTTATGCGCTCTGTGTATAACCCCAATCTCTAAGACAGCTTTAACTGTAGCAGCCTAGCTAGCTTTGATATATGGCGGGATTAAAAAGGCAATATTTTAAATCTTAGTGTATATTATTGTAATAAGCCCCAATATTTAAAGCATTTATCTAGTTCATATCCCGACGTATCTATAAGGATAGGTTTTATATTATCTCCATCTAAGTTCAAGCGTCTAATATGCCACTCTTAGTATATAGGGTGTATAAGAAAAATTGAAAGGTACATTTTTACCAAAATTTCACCTTTTGAGTTCCCGAAAAGATTTTTTTTGTTTTTATTTAATTCATATAATACAATGTGTCCCTGGATAAAGTAGCGTCGCAGTACAAAATGAATTTATTTTTCGCTTATCTTTTGTATTTAGTTTGAGGTCAACTTTCACCTATCGGGATTGCACTTTATGCAGGGTTTATGTGCTATTTGAGAGGTAGTACCATACTTTGACGGCAATTTCAAATGCTTACCAGACGAAAATTAATGGTTTGCGTCGACGCGACGAACGACACATCGTTCGCGTAATTTTAGCGATTTGTAAATTAATGTACAAATATTTTTATAGCCATTATTTTGCCTGTTATTTATAAGATGTACTTTTAAAATGGATATAATTTTGATGAGGCACTTAAGAGTATTTCATAGATTGCTGATTATATTATAATGGTATTCAAGGTATGTAAATATTTCATTATTAATAAAAACATATGAAGGTGCAGAATTCCTATTTAAAAAAAGGAACAAACATGATATTCTTTGTTTTTGTTGTAACTCGTCATTCCTGGTAAAAGACGAAAATGTTCGGTGTTATTTCTAAAACCAGCATTTTGTCATAATATAATCTTAAGCGAAACAAAAAAGCTGAAAATATTATACCACGCAAAGCGTTTTTGAAAATATTTATAGATATTTTATATTCTCCAGTTTTATTTTGATGTGTGCTACATAATACTCCCATGTATCTTTATTATTATAACGCACTATTATTATTACAAGTACAACATTAATTTTGTTAGTTAATTTTCCAAAAAATATATGATGATAACAAACGGTGTGATTTATTATTACTAAGATGATATTCTCACAAGTTTAATCATTTAAAAATATTATTTTTGTAATGATAAATTTTGTTACTATTTTGTCACACATTATACAAACTTCAATAAATAAATTCACAATTTCTAATTCCTTTATTCATATACATATCACTTTCATTATGTACAAATCATCATTTTTCATAATAAAATATAATCAGTACAGGATATAAGAAAGCCCACTACATTATAAATACATTTCTAATTTTACACAGCAATGTACAAAATAATACACAACAGTTGCAACACAACTGGTACAATAATAATAGGTACAATAATAATAGATATTTCAAATTTCGCTATTTATCGCCAACAACGGGTTATTGGACTAATATTTATTTTAGTGATAAACAGACTGAATTTAACTACTTATTACAAGAGTTAGTTAATTGTCTATTGTGTAGACAAAATTACATTTGGAGGAATGTAGGCGCTAGTGCTTACTACTTTAATTCTATCTATTTTATATAAAATTGGTTAATCCTTAAAATTCCAAGAGTATACATACAGAACTGGGTAGGTAGCACCGATGATGTGTTTTTAACCGATTATTTTAAAGCTGCCGTGATCATAGGTACATTGTCTGTGACGACACGAAACCCATTCGATTTGGTATTTATTAATCTAAAAATAAATCACAGAACATCTAAACATAAAATTATAAAGTTAATCTCGAAAAGTTATTGCTTAGTGCGCTTTTCAAATGTTGGATCGCATTCACTTTGCGTACAAATTATAAAATAAATTATAGAACATGTCTACAACATTTGATGAGAGCGTCACGATAAAATTATCACATGGCATAAATATTTTATTAACCCATGAGTTTTAGTTTTTACACTTTTACAGCGTTTCTATTTTCCAACCTATTCACCCGATGATGATTGAAAATGAAATGGTATATATCAAATTCAAATTGTTTGTGGTCGACTGACTGATAAAAAAGCAAAATGTGATGATAGGTGTAGCCTACACAGGAAAATATCAAGTAAGTCAACTGATACTGGTAGATACTGTAGAGTAGTAATTAATAATACTTAAAAGTTTGAAGTTAAACACCGTTTAACGAATCGTGTTTAATGTCTCGACCTACTGCAGCGTACCATACCATGACCATGCTAGGAGCGTATCAGACACGAAAAGCAAAACGATACGCTCTAGTATGCCCACTGAACGGATCGACAGCTTTATGTGCCGAGTGCGCACACTTTTTAGCAACCGTGTCAGCACCGACATGTACGCGCCGGTGTTGTTCGGTGTCGGAACGGTCTAGTGTCATAATCTTAATACAAATCCACGCTCCTAGAAGGCTCATGGTATGATACGGTATACCTTTTAAGTATCAAAGTTAAGATTCAAAGGAAATTAAAACAATCTTGATATTGTTTTATTGTACTTTCGACTATAGTTTATCATTACTATAAGGCAGCTTCACATCCATTCTCCTTATGAAGTGAATTTCTCCAATGTGAAGTTCTCAGCAGTCAAGTCAAAATAATTTTTCATCACGTTTCATTCACTCAAATTATATTTTATTTATTTTATTTTATTTATTACACTTCATGCACAAACAAAAGGTACATATGGCGGACTTAATGCTAAAAGCATTCTTATTATTTCTTCTTATTTATTCATTCATTCTTAGTCTTATTTTAATGAAATAATCAAATATATATTGCATTTAAATAGTACTTTGGAATTTTCACTTTATCTATGGGTTACGTTACACTTTACACACACTTAAGGCTTAGATATTCCATTTTTACGATGTTTCGATTGAGTTTTAACATGGAAACACTAATTATTTAAATCTCGAATCTATATATGTTATAGAAGAAGATTACTAGAAAGCTGGATTGTGGTTGGAAACACGATTGTAATTACTTTGCTCGATAATAATTGCCTCAGAAGTGGGCCCCTTTTTTTTCGTATTTTCTATGTAGTTTTCAAATTATTGGACTTATATTTATGAAAATCACATATTTTAGTAGGTAATTCCATTCTACACATATACATGTTAAAATGATTTCAAAATGTTTGTTATTTAGATCAGAATAACGAAATATCTAAAAACACTTTATTTGACCTATTTCGACTTTTTTCATCTTGATTTGCTCAAGCTACACAGATGTGAGGAACAGGGGATTATAAGAATATACATTTTGACCACATAAGTGAGATCTCAGCTATGAATCAAATGATTTTTTTTTAGTTTTTATCGGTGTTATGTTCAGGCAAAGAAAGGTCCATTTTTTTCATTAGTCTGTATTCTTTCTTACAAGCAGCAAATTCTTCCAATTGTCTTTTTAAGATTACTTTAGACACCAAAGATGTTTAGGGCGTCCAATCGTTTTTTTCCAGTTTTATTAACATTTTCATTCATAAAACACTGATTTAGTGATTCTCACACTTGTGACGATGGTGATTCGCGCAACGACTTTGATGCAACAGTTGATCGTCGTGTCATCTCTATTCTATACATGCAAGCAGAAATAGCGCTATCTTTTTATTCAAATGACAAGCACGAGATACCATTTCCTCATTCCCCTTGACGCCACTGCGAACGCTGGACCTATGTCAATTTTTGCAATTTTATTTGCGTACTTAATTACGTAAAACACCTAAGAACTAATAATAGCTAATTTCGCCGCGCCGCGTCACGCTCAGTTGGATCAGCACCAGTCTTATACTAATCAAAGGTCGCGAGTTCAAATCGGGGGTATCATGAATATTTTTCTACATAGTCACAATATTTTTTTAGAAAACGAAATAAGTATTTATTTTAATTTTTGGACATTTTAACATATAAAATAAAAAAAATTAAAAATAAAAACTAATTAAATTTTTAGGTTTTTTTTTAAAGTAGCAAATCCTATTAAAAAAACTACATAACAATGAAAATAAATTTCAAAAAGAAAATTAGTATCAAAAACATCATCACCATGCGGATAAATCTCCTCAATGCCATGAGGATGGAACCCCCAACCTCTACGTGTTAAGCAAAATAAAAAGAGAAAGGCTGTAGCGACATATATAATTGATGTGAATAAATGAACTATATTTTTGTACCAATCGTAGAGATGAATCCGTTTCTATAGTAACAATATAAACAAAAAGCATAAAACACTCATGTCAAATTTTTGTAGTTTTGAACATTTTCTCTATTTGGAAAAATCAGAGCTAAACCATAACTGTAGGTTTAGCAGTAATCTCAAATGCTAAAGCTGTGCCCTGGTGACTCTAGTATATTGGAGACGAGAAAATATTATATGAATTTGAGGGAGGGAGAAAATTATTAGGTGATAGGTCTATTTTAATTTTATTTATTTATTTACATCTAGACTCCTGTGACAAAATACAAACATTGGAGGTTAAGTTAAGGTCGGTCTAGCTCTTTTCGTGTATGGAACTCAGGTTTCCATGTTATTTACGTACGTACGTACACATTTTCTGAATCGTGTAGTAATAATGCATTGACTATCTATCTCTTATTTGGTGACATGGACTTGAGCGACGAACATAGAGATTACTCAGTATAATCCAATTATATTTGCATTCAGAAATGTCAAATCTGAATAATTTTTTCAATTTTGTTCTTTCGAAAATGTGTGGAGACTGTCTTAATTTTATTTTTATAACCGTTGTTCCTCAAATTGCTGTTACTGAATATCCAAAACAACTTTGGTGTTTGTGACACATAATAATTTTATTAATCTTGTAGTTAGCGCGAAATGGCGCTTCGGGGTCACGAAGGGTTCCGTACCATTATCTATGAAAATGGCATAAACATCATATCTGTTGTCAGGGAGTCCCATACAAAAGATATGAAGTCCTAATAATGGGGCAGCCCCTCATTATTATCATTATCAGAGTAGATAAGTTGTATGAGAGCAACCTGAAAAAAAAACTGTTTTTTAAGTTTTTGTTTTTTCAACGGCAACATGAATACATCCTTCCTGAAAATTTCAACTGTCTTACTATCACGATTCATGAGATAAATCCTGGTGTTGCCCTTTCGGTGTAGGAACTCATGCTCATCATAATTCATTCCTTGTAGGGAGGTGTCCCAAAAATATTTTAAAATACATATTTTAGGCGGTGTGATTAGCATATAAAGAAACCCATGCCAAATTACAGTTTTATAGTAAAAAAGGTCTATAAGCTAGACTACAAAAAGTCAAACATGGCAAAACCATATATGGTTTATCAAAGTAATTGTGTGGGTGCGGTGCTCTAATTAACAAACCTAGACAGTTGAAATATGGCATCTAGCTAGGTAATAATGTGTAAGCGAAGGAAAAAATCTGAAAACAAAAGAAAGTTTTTTAATTGTAGGGTCTGAAACCGTTATAATTAAGTGGATGGAAGCTTGCACAAAATATGTATTAATGATTTATGAATAAGCAAATAAATATTTGTATAAAAAGTTATGATATCCCAACAAAAACATCAATGTGAAAAATGATAGCCAAGTTCAATGCTCAGTATATTTGATAGTGAACTTCGCCGAAAAAAGTATTGCATCTAAATGAGAGATTACTACTAACTACTTTTGCCTTACTATTTTCTTACTTTCTAACACATGATAGTCAAGTCATTTTTATAGTTCAGGCTGATATTAAGCGAGTATTTTAAGCGTGGTGTGGGTGACCTCGATAGTAATTACTTTAAACCATTAATTTACTTGAACCATTTCACGGGACATCCAAAATATACGCGGGCGACGTCGCGGGAGACGACTAGTAAATAAAAAACTTTGATATTATTAAAGGATTACTGAAACGATAAAGAAACCTTTGTCTTTAATTTAGCTTTCCATATTTGTAATGTTAAACGGAAGCGTGAAACATACTGCGCAGACCCTAGATAAACTGGGAACAGGGCAAGAGAATGATGATGATGATTTGAAATGTTATGAATTTCAGTGTGTAAAAAAAAACCATGACAAAATTCTCGTGATGGGTGAACTTTGACTTATATACCTACTGGTTTGTACGGAACCCTAAATTTGAAGTGCCATATCTGTAATGGTCTTCAGTCATCATCAATTGGAAGACTGATGGAAGATAGTAGTGAGACTATAACTGTGTCGACAAAAAGGATCTTAATAAAAACAACCTAAATGTTATTACATTACATTTCCTACACCTATGGGTTGGCTGGAAGAGGTCTCTTTTAGGGATAAGCCCACCTTTGTTCACATTGTGACTTCTTGTACCTATTTTCTGTACATCTTATAAGTGCAATAAAGAATATAATAAATGTTATTGGATATTCTTTCTTGTTTTTATAATGGTTACAGGTTGCTGGCATAAAGTGCTGACCAGTCGTGTGAGAATGAAATGCCACTCTTTGCGTTCCTTGTTCTTTCGATAAACGTTTAGACTAAAAAGCATGTATGGTGTACTAAAGAAACCATTTTGTAAAAGTTCTTAGGGGTTCTGCTAGATGGCGTGGGTATGTTACTTACAAAAGCGCATGAAGTATCTTATTCAAGAAAATTTTGTTCCTTAAATAAACACTAGATGGCTTAATTATACACGAGATTTGTAAGACAAAGTTGACAGAAAAAGTTTTGTGCGGGGGTGCTGGTGGGGGAAGCGCCCCGCACTTTTAACAAGGGGGCGGGGCTTATGAGATAATTTGACGGAATAAGACGGCCTTAACAGTGATACATACATACGGACGTTTGACAGCCGTGCGACAGCCTTTTAATAACTCGTAGATGATTTGAGAGTGGCGATGCTGCATCGATACTGAATCATGTTGATAAAGTCATAAAATATTTGAATGTCAAGTCCGGTGCTGTTTAGTCCTTTCATGAATCTGATACAGATGAATGGAAATATCACCTTTTGTTAAATCGGTTAAAAATACTTACTGACTAAATCGAATTTCACTTCTACGATATTTGAAGTATGTATGTTATTCATATTACATACAAAATAGAGCCATGCAAGCATTTAAGGAGCAAATGCTTGCATGGCTCTTTTTATTTGCGTCATTTGCCATATTTCAATGATTATCGAAATAATACACAACTTGATTATCGAAATATACTACAACAATGTATTTTATGTCATTAGGACGCTAACTAGTTTAAGCAAGTCTACGCCGTGAGTCTACGTAAAAAAATTGTCACATCCGGCAGTTGGCGGCAGTGTTTAAGGAACGTGTAGGTTTATAGCACAGTCCCGAAGGTAGTTCGCCAGTTAGTCCCCATGTAAATGGGAATTATCATGACATCGAATTTATCAAGTCTGTAATAATAACATTGTCATAAATGAGACTGTCTGAAGCTACGAAATTCTTTAGCATCGTTCGGGATGTCATGTGTCAACAAGTTTCCGTAACGATAGTTCATTTTTGGTCAATGGCCAGAGTAATACGAATATAGAATGACTACTTCAACATAAATTCCCGACTCGACCCCCGTTGTCATGAGGGACAGTGTCTCCGTTCAGTGATGGCGTCACTCGCACACTGAATGGATAAATTCGGCAACAAACTATCGAACGCTGCTGACATCCGCGACTGTTAAGTAAAGACATTGTGCATAGTCGTTCCAGACGTAGCTTGACGCGGAGCCGGATTGTCGGATTGGATGTTATTTCTACCTTAAGACATCTGGATAACTACCAAGGCGTAGACACGAGAGTTCGTCTCTTGTCTTTGTCAGTATGTAATTAAAACGCGTTGATTATAAGATAAAGTTTGGTCTGTAGTAGTCGTATACAACAGTAGTGCGGCTTATCGAGCGCAACGCACTGCAGCCACTCGAGGCTGTGGGGCGTGTATGTGGCTCCGGCGTGGTCAGCAGTAGCGTTGCAAACTATTGATCGTTTACCTCGAAAATTATCTTTAATATCGATAGGCCTATTAATAGTGGTACCTTATGGCAGAGCCGGTAGTATTACTGTGTGCTTATAGTATTGAACGAGACGGAGCTATCAATATCGATAGGCCTATCGATACTCTATGGCTCTTGATAAACTATCGAGTGCAACGCTAGTCGGTACTACTCGCGCGTAGCAGTAGCTCCGTTGCTCGTCACCGTGGGGCGTGAGGTCTGGTAAAACTCGCTCGTTTATACAACTGGTCTACTTGCTGGGCACGAGCGCGACGAGGCGGGCAAGCGCGAGCGCGAGCAGCTTGTCGAGCGGGTCGAGCGTGCCGCGCTGAAGCCACTTGGGTATTGTTGTACGCGCGTGACGGAAGCCCAGCTTCTGCAAGATGTAGTCCACGCCGTAGGGCTCGATGGACTTGCCAGCCCAGGAGAGTAGCCTGGTAGAGAAAATATGAATGTTAGATCGAAAGAATAGTACTAACAAAGGCTTTGGAAATTGGAATCGTATGTAAGCACGTGAAGAGTCTAGACTATACTAGATGAGGCATAGGCAGGGACGACGATGAAGCGAGCTCATCCAGAAGAAGCCTGATGTAGATTTGCTGACAGCTGCCGTCGCGCCGGCGACGTGTGACGCGCTGTCCTCCATGGCAGTGGTAAAGCTGCGCTCGTGTGTTAGAGGACTACAGTTAAATAAGCGATGTAATCACCTGACAGTGGGCTCCAGATGCCATGTCACGCAGTTGTAGTCGCGGTAGTCCTGCGGGGGGCCCTCCGCGCGCGACGCCTTGCCCGCCGCGCTCGCCTCGCCCCACGCCGACCGACCGCCGCCTGGCATCTACGGAGAACGATACAAGTAAATAAGCTAAATCAATTTAAAAATCACACGAGTCTTAAAACCAGAAGTTTATCTATCAGCATAAATGCTCAATAACTATTTGAAACTAAACTATTGGTGAACAGATATCTTGAGCGTTGGCTCACTGTCTTTCTTGTATTGTATCTCACGTCAAATGAAATGAAATGAAATGAAATTTATTTGCCTAAAACACGGTTTTACATAGGTGGTCTTAAAAGTAATTTAACGTAACGGGCCTTCTCCTTGCATAGTGTTCTTTATTGCTGAGGGTCGGGATACAGCTTTACAAGTTTGCTTCTGATGATGGCCTTCTGTTCCTGTCCTTGGCGTCATATAGAGCGACGTGGAGATTATTATCTACCGCAGCGCGAATCTGATTAAACTAACATATTGAGCTGCGTCTTCCCGGTCTTTTGCCATCTATCTTGCCGGTACCATGTAAATGGTATTTGCTAAGTATTTGACTAGCAACACCCAGAGATACCAGCGAGCAAAAATGAAATAATTTATACGTACCAGTCGGTCTTTCTCCTTGATGTAGGAGGAGATGAGGTCGTGCAGGAACAGGAACGCCTCGGCGTCCACCGACACGAAGATGTGGTCTTCGAACTCCGTGATGAAGCTGCACTCCACCACTGGCTTGTCGTCTGTACATAAGCATTAAATAGAGGATAATTCTACCATTATCTAAGGGAGTAATAAGTGCGGGATTTATGATGTTCTTTTAAACCGTTCAAAGGACCTTAGAAACCGAACACGAAGAGCGAGGTACTATCCTATCGAGAATTTAAATTAACAAATCGACAAAACCTGTAGATATTGGATGAAAATGACAGCTACGGCATTGCTTATCTATAGCTCTACCGAATTGATGTCGTGGTGGACTTTGCATTCAATAAAGTATCTAGATTGTGACATCTATTGTTAAGCGATTACGTCTACAGTAGTAGAGAACTAACATTGTGTAGAAACACAACTATCATGTGCAACTGTGACATCCTAAAGACTTAATATAGTTTGAATATCTTGAGGGCAGCGCGAAGATGACCTCGCGCACGAGCGCGTCGGAGCCCGGCTTGCGTTCCCGCTCGCGGTCGCGGTCGCGGTCACTATATAGCTTGCGACATCGCTCACCTTGCTCGGTGGGCGGGCGCGGGCGCTGCAGATGCTGCGTGCGCAGGTGCAGCTGCAGCGAGGGCAGCGCGAAGATGACCTCGCGCACGTGCGCGTCGGAGCCCGGCTTGCGTTCCCGCTCGCGGTCGCGGTCGCGGTCACTATATAGCTTGCGACATCGCTCACCTTGCTCGGTGGGCGGGCGCGGGCGCTGCAGATGCTGCGTGCGCAGGTGCAGCTGCAGCGAGGGCAGCGCGAAGATGACCTCGCGCACGTGCGCGTCGGAGCCCGGCTTGCGTTCCCGCTCGCGGTCGCGGTCGCGGTCACTATATAGCTTGCGACATCGCTCACCTTGCTCGGTGGGCGGGCGCGGGCGCTGCAGATGCTGCGTGCGCAGGTGCAGCTGCAGCGAGGGCAGCGCGAAGATGACCTCGCGCACGTGCGCGTCGGAGCCCGGCTTGCGTTCCCGCTCGCGGTCGCGGTCGCGGTCACTATATAGCTTGCGACATCGCTCACCTTGCTCGGTGGGCGGGCGCGGGCGCTGCAGATGCTGCGTGCGCAGGTGCAGCTGCAGCGAGGGCAGCGCGAAGATGACCTCGCGCACGTGCGCGTCGGAGCCCGGCTTGCGTTCCCGCTCGCGGTCGCGGTCGCGGTCACTATATAGCTTGCGACATCGCTCACCTTGCTCGGTGGGCGGGCGCGGGCGCTGCAGATGCTGCGTGCGCAGGTGCAGCTGCAGCGAGGGCAGCGCGAAGATGACCTCGCGCACGTGCGCGTCGGAGCCCGGCTTGCGTTCCCGCTCGCGGTCGCGGTCGCGGTCACTATATAGCTTGCGACATCGCTCACCTTGCTCGGTGGGCGGGCGCGGGCGCTGCAGATGCTGCGTGCGCAGGTGCAGCTGCAGCGAGGGCAGCGCGAAGATGACCTCGCGCACGTGCGCGTCGGAGCCCGGCTTGCGTTCCCGCTCGCGGTCGCGGTCGCGGTCACTATATAGCTTGCGACATCGCTCACCTTGCTCGGTGGGCGGGCGCGGGCGCTGCAGATGCTGCGTGCGCAGGTGCAGCTGCAGCGAGGGCAGCGCGAAGATGACCTCGCGCACGTGCGCGTCGGAGCCCGGCTTGCGTTCCCGCTCGCGGTCGCGGTCGCGGTCACTATATAGCTTGCGACATCGCTCACCTTGCTCGGTGGGCGGGCGCGGGCGCTGCAGATGCTGCGTGCGCAGGTGCAGCTGCAGCGAGGGCAGCGCGAAGATGACCTCGCGCACGTGCGCGTCGGAGCCCGGCTTGCGTTCCCGCTCGCGGTCGCGGTCTCGGTCGCGGTCACGTTCGGTGCTGCTCGTGTTGCCGCCTCCGCCGCCTGTTTCTCGCTCGAGGGATGGGAATAGCTCGATCGCTGTGACAGTAATAGAAAATAATGACATACCTACCAAAAAGTTCAAAAATTAAAATCATAACCTCAACGGGTTTTCCCGTCGTTTGCTAATTGATCTTTCAGAAAAGCCTTAAAGCTTCAACAGTTTACTAGAAATCAAAAGCAGCACGGTTCATGAACCGATGAACACAATCGCTTGGCTCCACAAAGCTCAGTTAGGCTACAAGAGCTACTCACCATCGATCTCGCTGTTGGCAAACGCGTAGTGGAACCACTCCCTCAAGGTCTTGAACTGCGGCGGGAACAGCAGCGCGCGCGTCATCCGACACACGGTCGCCATGGACTGGTGGCCGTTCGCGTTGTTGCCGCCCGCCGAGCTGCCCAGGCTCGCTGTCAGGCTCTGGATTACGTGCACGTCCATTTCGCCTGAAAAGAAAAAAAAATGTAAACTAAAATTATTATCATATTGTGTCTTTTCCATTCTCAGGACCATGGGGTCCCGGAGTTTTGGATGGCGTACATGGCACCGACGCCACCCACAACATTAATCTGAATGCAGTGGACACGAGTTGGCGATTACTAGCACGAAGTGACGTAGACAATAAGGGGGCAACACCAGTTGAGGTGTTAGGGGAGTAGAGACGTATCACGGCTCTTACTGGCACACCTTCTTCTCTCTTTTGCGAGTCTCCACACAAGCCTGCCAATAAAGGCAAGAAAGAGGTGTGAGATCCTGTCCCTCGTCAGTGTTCACTCTGCCCGGCCATTGAAGGCAAGACAGAGATGAGAAACAGGGCTTCTCCCAGGAGCAATCAGGTACGTCGTCGCTGCTGCCCAACAGCTCACCACAAGCTTGTTTTTATTACTATTGTTTAAAGTTCATTGCACTGTGAGTTGTACATTCCAAATACAAGATCGTCGGAAATCGGTATTACAGCATTGCGTATGATTATGTTATTGAACGTTTACATAATACCCTTATAAAATCCCAACATCTCACCTTCCTCGTTTGGCTTCTGCTGCGCCTCGGTGGCGAAGCTGATGCAGGGGTCCTTGAGGCTGAACAGCGCCCACGACTTTGCCTTGAAGCTGTTGCCGTGGAAGCACGCCAGCGACACGTTCGTTCCGTGCAGCTCCATAGTACCACCTAGCACTGTACCTGTTGAATGAGAAGTCTAATCAGTTTGTAGTAGATGAAGTACACTACGCTGTAGTCCACCAATTTTATTTTCAAATGAAAGCAAGTATATCTGTGTCAGTGAAATTTCATCACGCTGGAAGACATACATTTATTACATAAAACATAATTGACGCCGTCATAAAATCACATGCATTAGAACGCAAGCTTATCTGATGGGTCAACGTCAACTTTGGCCCCCCTTAAATGCATTTTTTTTTACTTTTTGTATCTGAATCCGTAAGCGGTGAACAAGATACACCAACCCACCAAGTTTCAGTTGTGTGATGCTAATAGTTTTAGAATAAAGTGGCTGTGACATAAGGACGGACAGACGGACAGACTTGACGACACTATAAGGATTCCGTTTTCTTGTCATTCGGCTACGGAAACCTAAAAACATTCTAAACCATCGAATGGCGAAGCGTTATCATTTCCAAGTTTAATTTATTCTGTGAAGAATAACTTCTCGGCCCGCTGTTGCATAAACAGACGGGTAGATGACCAAGAATTTCGCACGGTCGGACCGACAGCACGGTAGCTCAATCGGAAGAGCAGTTAGCCCGGTTAGCCACAAAGATGCTGATCCGAGTCTCACCCGTGCGCAATTATTGGTTTCTTATTTCATCTTTAAGGAGCAGCAAGGTACAGGAGGTAGCAAGGTACAGGAGGTAGCAAGGTACAGGAGGTAGCAAGGTACAGGAGGTAGCAAGTGTGTCCACTGACCGGTGTCGGGCAGCGGCGCGGGCAGCGTGGAGGGGTGCATGCCGGACACGAGCTGCAGCACGCGCTGCCAGTGCCGGTGGTGCCGCAGCTCGCTGGCGGGCGCCTCGCCGGGCAGGGCAGTCGTCAACGTCGGAGGGGCGGCTGGAACAAGAGATACTGGTAATCCATCACATGCTTCAGATTGCGATTTACTCGCGAGTTTACTTTGTTTGATCGTTTGTTTGAACGCGCTAATCTCAGGATCAGTATCTCCAGTTGAAGCGATTCCAGTTCGGTTCAGTAGAGCCGATTCCACAAAATATGTCTGATATATGTGTGTGTTTGATAGCTTATTAATGGAGGAAGATTATATAATAATCATAATCATTTATTTATTTCAGGCAAATTACACCCATAAAGTTATTTAACACTTTACTGAAATTACAATTAAATTAAATTAAAAAACAAAGGAATGTCACTTTTTGATATTAATTAAATTTAAATTTAAATACAAATGTCACTATAATAAATTGGCAAAATTAAGTAAATAACATTGAAATTATAATTTAGAATAGTACGTAAACGTCATTTTAACCTAAAATACCAGTCAGTACATCCTTTTTGGCATCGGGACAGTGCCATGCCTCTCACAACAATGCCGAATGTAGCACGAATCCGGTCTTGCAGCTATCATCGCCAGGACGGTGTTGGAGCTGGCCCGGACTCTGCGCACCAAAGATGCAGCTCTTTTGCGCATAGTCGAGTGAAAACAGTCAACGCGTGCTTCCGCAAACATACTCGAGGCACTGCAGAATCGGGACAGCCCCATCACCGCCCTGAACGCATTATTGAATTGGACGCGGAGAGCGCCGTAGCTTTTTGCCGTATAACTAGCCCACAGGCTGCACGAATAGAGCGAGGTGCAATACGCCCGAAAGAGCGTGGCTTTGACCGCTCTTGAGCACCTGGCGAACCTGCGAGCTATCATATTCGCTCTTACCGACAGCGCTCTCCGCTCCCGCTCCATATCAACGTGATCGTTGAGGCTGGTGGTGAGTATGTGCCCCAAATATTTAAATTCAGTAACCCTTTGCAAAGGAATTGAGTTCATCCTAACCAGGGGAACCGTGTCTGGGCACTTAGCACCTACAGCCTCGAAGACCATGAGTTGACTCTTGCTAACATTATACAGCAAACCGTGACCAGACGCATATTCCTCACATATACGCATAAGCTTCCGTAGACCGCAGATCGAGGCGCTCAGCAGCACCATATCGTCCGCATAGCTTAAGTTGTTAACACATACCCCATCAATATGGCATCCAACACGATGGCTGCTGAGCGCCACAATCAGGTCGTTAACGTAAAGATTAAACAGGGTTGAAGATGTCAAGCCACCCTGTCTAACCCCACACTCGAGCCGATATGTGTCTGACATTGTGCTCGCCCACCTGACGGTGTTGGACTGGTGTGCGTACCAATACTGGAACAAGGTGATGAGTTCCTGAGGGAGATGTATGTTCCGAAGCTTGTCCCACAGCAGGTTGTAGCCGACACGGTCGAAAGCCTTCGATAAGTCGAGAAAGCACGCATACACAGGCGTTTTTCGATCAGTGTAATATTTGACGGTCTGCTTTAAGCACAGTATGGCGCTTTCAGTGGACAAACGAGGACGGAAACCAAACTGATTGTCATGAAGCTCAACGTACTTATTTAACTGCACATTAAGCAGACCGTCAAATATCTTTGCTATAATAGTAGCTAGCGAGATAGGCCGATAGTTACCTATATCTGTCAAATCACTAGTTTTATTTTTGACTATAGGCACGACTAAAGTTTTCATAAAGGCTTCTGGCAGATACGAGTGACTCACGCACAAGGAGAAAAACATAGCCAAGACTCGGGCGATATGTGGTCCAGCATGCTGCAGGTGTTCAATGCTGAGCCCATCATGCCCGGGGGACTTGCCTCTAGACATAGATTTTATAATGTTGGTGACTTCTTTAGCCAGATAATGAGTCCCTACCTTCTGACCTATTTTATCAGCCTTGAACACCTCAGCCGCTGGGTTCAGCAAAGACTTAACGGCAAAGTGGTCCTTGAAAAGATTTGCAATGTCCTTCGGATCGTTAACACCGCCGACGCTCACAGGCAGTCCCGGTCGTACATTCATTTTATTTGTGCTTCTCCAGAAACCACGAAAATCACCGTTATTGTGTTTAATAGCAAGCGCGTCCATCCTAACCTGGTCCTGGTGATCTTGGAGCCATTTTAACCGAGACTTAAATATCCTTCTGCTTTCACACATTTCTTTATGAATGAGACCTGACTTAGGTCTACCACACAGTACCCATTGGTTGTACTTAGACCTAGCCTCCCTGTGAGCCCCTGCGACGTGTTTATTCCAGCCTGTGATGCATGAGCCACTACGCCCCACCCGCGCGCCCCCTCGACCAGCGACTGCTCTCGCCGCCTCGCAGAGAGCGGTCACAATGTCTGAATACAGTGTATCAAGGATAAGCATATGGTCACGGTCGGCACAGAAATGGTCAGCGCAATTCGTACACTCAGTCGGGAAATCTATCAGTTTTAACCTATTATGACACTCTTTGGTATACATTCCAATCTGTTCGTCACTCTTTATACCCCATAATACATCTTTATTTATACAATAATTCGCCGTAGATTTTATTTTGGAAGCAATACAATTGAGATTAAGTTCGATTATGAGTGGAAAATGGTCTGACCATCGAGTATCATAATTTACATCTACGCTAACAACAGCATGCCTAGCCGCGTGAGTGGCTATACAATGGTCCAGCCAGCTACTAGTCCCGTGAGCATCACTGATAAAGGTAAATGCCCCCGAGTCCAGACCCAACATTTCCGTATCTACACATGACCACCGTTGCTCTTTACAAATTGACATAAGTTCATTGTAGAACAACTCACCCGGGTCAGCATTGAAATCTCCCAAGATAAACACCGAGTCGGTTCCACTTTCATCGATAATTGCGCTTATGGCACTCATACAATCAGTAAAATTTTGTAAATTATCTGACGAGTTTGTAGGTAAATAAACACTCATTATAACGATTGACTTATCACTTGTCGAGATTTCAATAGCACAAATACGCGGATTATCGCACTTCAAAACTGACACTTGTTGGAACGCAGCATATCGCCATAATAGCGCGACACCCCCGTAAGGGCGGCCACGCACGATGCCCGTAGAAGTGTCCATTGCTGACGTCGCCGTATAACCAAAGCCGCTGTCGATTGTGCCGAAAATAGGTATTTCATCTGTTTGCAACCAAGTCTCTTGAAGACATACCAAATCACACGTACGGCAAAGAACCCGAATGTCATCAATAGAACGCTTGACGTTTTTGCAATTAAATGTGGCTATACTATAGGGGCCCTTATTCATGTTTTGGTATATTTAAGCCGTTATCCTCCCGAATATGAGAACTGTTCGCTTTTCTATATTTATAATTCACGAAACGTCGGAATATTACACCTGCAGGCCACAATGTTTCATCTAGGTACTTTGACAAATTCTCCTCCGATATTAGAAACTTGTAGGCCTTGTGTCCTCTTTCATGCTTCATGTTTATTCTTTCTAAAGATACAGTTTCCTGAGTTTTGGTCAATATATGTTTCACTATATCGCTTTCTTTTGTCAACAAATGCACGTTAGTAATAAACATGGGAATTTTACGTTTTGCTGCCCTGAACGTGCACTCCAAATCCCGGGCCACGCCGGACTTGCCTGAATAACGATATTTCGTTGTTTTTCTGCGGTGGACTGTCTGCCATCTCCCATTGTTATTATTACATGTATCAGTTTGTGCTTCACTAACTATAAATGAACGCTCCTGCAATTCACGACTACAGCCCGCCTTATCTGTAGCGATCAGCTGGCCCGCTCCCTGCAGATGACTCGGCGCATGTGACGTCACTACAGCGCTTGCCACCAAACCGGTCGCCGCAGCGCTCGGCTCATCGTGGCACGGCAGCGCGGCCGATACCGTGGGGAGGTGCGCGGCTTGCGCGGGGGACATGCGCACCGGTGAGTAATGGCCCTCCTCACTACGGCCGGCGGCCACGCTCACCTCACAGCGGTCCGCTGATGACGTTTGTTGGCATGGATTTGAATGCCGCTCGCTCTGTTTATTTTGCACTACCTCCAGTTTCCTATATTCAGGTAACGGTGATGTAGAACATATCATTTCATCGTTATCAGTGCACGATTTATTCTCTTGAACAGTAAAGTCATGCGAAAGACCCACTGGGCCACTGTCACACCAAGCACCACGCTTTTTATTTACACTAAAGGCAGATGTTGGCGGCGGCAATGAGTCGTTTTGAATGCAAAGTACTGCTGCTTTCAATTCGTTTAAATTGTCCAGGGTTGCAAAGTTTGACTTCATCAATTCAATTTCCGTTCTTAGCTTTGACATATCCTTCAACAGTTTCGAACAGTCCAAATGATCAATTAAAATCGGTGGTAATTTGTCCAATTGCCTGGCGACAAAAATGGGAATAGCATCCGGCTCTGACGATTTAAAAATATGAATCATGTATATAACGTCACGGTCTTCTTTCCCCTTGCTTTTGCGCAGTCTTTTTCTGACGTCAGTTGGAGTCGTCTCGAACAGGAGCGTTTTCGAATATTTAATTTCTTCGCTTTTGAATGCTGACGTACACAATCGCACCATTGTCACTTCATCAACAATCGAAACATTATTTTGTAAGTAACAAAGCAACTCGTCAACGACGATGTTGCATTGAACACATTTAAGTATATTCGTCATTTTTGCTGCACGAACCGCTATCAGTGCGGATTGACACAAACACGCTCGACCTCAACGAATGCTCGCGCGCGACTCCACGATATAACCCCACGCTACGACTTTAAGAAACTCAGACAGAGTGACTTGACTTAAGTTGCATCAGAGTCTGAGCTGGGTCCGCACGAGACAGGCCGCAGCACGCTACAGGCCACAGGCTACGGGACTTACGGTCGCGGCGGCTCCTGGAGTAGTTGGGGTGCAGCGAGCTGAACACGCGCTTGCTGGACTTGAACTGCTGCGTGAAGAACTCCTCTAGCTTAAGCTGCATCTTGAGCAGGTCCGGCGTCGTGCTGCGGCTCATCAAGATTTGTAGTTGATGCCAGCTCAGAGTTCCATGTGTCAAAATTATTGCTGGCCTGGAATCGAAACAATCAGTGTTAACACTTACGCAAATATACGTATTCTTAATTTGTTGTTTTTTTTCTATGAAAAATAACACGGTACACTTTAAAGTCTTTTCCCACTGAACCGTACCATACCATGACCATGTTAGGAATGTGTCAGGCACGAAAAGCAACACGATACGCTCTACCTTGCCCACTGAACGGATTGACAGCGTGTGTCTCATATGGAGTCAGCGAAAACGTATTTTGCCGGTGCTAACACGCCCCGTGCATGACATGCGAGGGTTTTGGTGTATAAAGTGTGTTGCGGCATCTCGCTTGAAATAGTTTCTGTCGCGTAACATCCTAGTCTGATTAGATCAAAAACAGTTGTTTCTTTTTCTGTCACCTAGATTGCGCAGCTTGCGAGGGCGCGGGGTGGTCGCGCCAGGCATCTCGCAGCGCGGCGCGCAACGCGGACACTCTGGCCAGCAGCACCGGCGTGCCCATGTACTCGAGCCGCAGCTCTAGCGCCGCGAGCCGGACGCCGCACACGTGACCTGGGCTGCAACCTGGTTCTTCTTCGATGTGTACTGGGAAAAGAATATTCCGTTAATAAGATGTCAGCTTTTAATTTGCTATGCATATCGCTTTGTAAAGCCCAGTAAGCTCAAACTGGTGCCCGTTGGGGCATAAAAGTTCTAGATTGGAGATCTTTTGATCTAAGGCGCAGCGTAAGACGTCTACGAGATTGGAGACACCATTGTATAGATTGCAATGCCGAATACACCTCGCCTGAAACCGGTCACTATGGAAAATCGTGGAGAAAGCGAAATTTTAGCAGTGATTTTACTATTTATCTATTGACTAAGTTTGGAGAGGCATATGCCCCCTGCAGTGGGAAAACACTACCTTTTTTTTTATTTGAAATGTGTTCGCTCTTGTCTCCAGGCTAGACCGTGGCATAGACTGAGACGACGATGGAGCAAGCTCACCCAGAAAAAGCCTGTTCACTCTAACTTTGAAAATTTTAGGGTTATAGTTGAAGAAGAAGAGAAGAAGAAAATCTATTGACTATAGGTCAAGTCGCTGTTGTATTGTCAGAGGAATATTAGGCCTACTTGCGCATGATTACGCTAATCCGGGATTAAATCATCATTCTGTTTCCGTCAGTTTAATCGACACTCAAAGAGTTAAATGTCATATGAGACACTGCACAGACAACTCGAGGGCCACAGCCATACCGTATGTGTCGATGGCGGACAGCGAGATGGCGCCGCCGACGATGCCGCCGCGCGCGTCCAGCGCCGAGCCCGCCAGCGCCACGCCCAGCAGCATGTTCCGCCGCCCCGTGCTGCCGATGCTGAGCCGGCCGGAGCAGCGGAAATCGCGGCTCTGCCAGCTACATACAACACAAAACGAGAACAATGAAATTCATCGGACGCTACAATTCATAGGTTGCGTTTCCACAGAAACTGAGCTGGGTGGTGGCAGATAGAATTCTGCGTGGGGCTTGAGCAGAATTTATCTATCAAAACACAACCGTACTCGCAAGTTACGAGCACACAAAGATAATTTTATGACACTTTTGCTATCATCCGACACAAGGGGTAGTATGAGCTACTGCAGTCATTGAAAAAGTCGAACCAAAAGTTTTTTTTTTTTAATAAACAGCAATTCCAATGAAACAATCACTATTACGATAAAAAGAAATGGTGGAACCGTTATGGATGTCATCATATAGTTTGATAAAAATAAGTTGAAGAGTGTTTACCTGACGTTCCCCATGACGTTGCCCATGTTCATGTGCACGTTGAGGCGCGTGAAGTTGACCGCGAACAGCACCAGCGTCTCCCACGACGGCGCGCCCATCGACGGCACTGACTTACTACTATCTGCAAACATTGGAATAACAACAGCTACCTTTTATCGATCATCTGTGTTTTTTTTATACAGGACACATTGATTCAGTCAATCTTTGAAAAACCTATTACCGTCCAGGAGGCTGCAGGTGGTTATTTGATGACAGTTGTGGAAAGCCAACGTAAGATTAACTTCAACTCAATGTACTCTGGAGGGCACCACTACCTAAACACTTTAAGAGCCAAGATTGCTTGCAACTCGCATCGATTGTTGTTTAAAGTGACGCCAGTTTTTGATCATGAACTAATTTCTAACCTTTCACAATACACTTAATGTTGTTTAGTTTTACCTTTGGATTTTTGTGTTTCTACAACAGTCTTAGTTTTCTCTCTCTGTGGGAGCACCGGCGACACGGGCACGTTGGCGCTTGTGCTGCAAGAACATTCACACATTAGAAATCAGATATCACTAAGCAACAGTTCTAAGCTACGAAATAAGTAAGAGCAACACGATCTAGTTGAAAAATCACATTATCTTTCTGATATGGGAACCAGTGCGGTTAAAGGTAAATATGCTAATACCAGTACAAAAAATCCCAAAAACATAAGAAAAAACAAAGGGTTAGGAGGCGGATAGTATTCTGCTCGTATGCGGGGCCGCTTACAAACAGTCATGTTGTAATGTAATGTCACCCACATTGTGTGTGTGTGTGTTCTAGGCCTATGTTCAATAATAATCATCTAGCAGGTGAGTGAGATGCTGATTATGTACCTGGGCGGCTGCGGCGCTTGCTGGCGATGGTCGACGCTGAGGTCGCCGAGGAACATGCGTCGCACGATGGTGCGGCGGTACCACGCGCGCGGGAACGCCAGTATCTCGCTCAGACGACGCATGTCGTACTTGAACCACGCTGAACCGACGTCAACAATCGCTAAAAGATTGCAAAATACATTATTTTAAAACTGTAAAATGAAACACACACAGATTACTTGATTAAGTTCTGTAAAGGAATGACACGCTTCCATTGTTATATTATCGTCATAGGTAAACCGCGAAATTGAGACCTCGCCTGCGGGGCGGCGGGGCGCGGGGGGAGGCGAGAGCGGGTGTATCTGCGCCGCCCGCATCTCTCACGCCACCCGCTCTCGTCTCCCCCCGCACCCCTGTGCTCCGCAGGCGAAGTCTCAAGTAAGCGGTTTACCTAATAGTAACTTGCTATTTGACCATGCGATAAGGTCATCATTATACAAGACAATAGAGGCTGGAAGGCACTAAAATAAAAACGGTCATTTACAACTTTATGGATTTATCTGCTGTATATGGAACAAAACATAGTACTACAACAAAACTGTATCAACAATCTATAGTAAATCTAATGTATGGTTACAGAAAGTCTACAAAAACTCATTTTTATTCAAAAACAGCACAAAAAACTCACTCGAAAACCGCACCGTAGCCTTCGACTGGTCGTCGGACTGGAAGTCCAACTTCCTCGATCTCGACAGATGGAACTTGACGAACTCCACATTGATGCTGAGCGAGTCCTTTCTCTCCGAGTCCGAGAGCGGCGACCACTGCGCCTCTTTGAGACTTGACTTCTTCCCGCCATACGGATGGAACACGTAGACAGAGAAGTCGGCGAGGCAGCCCGTGACGGAGAGGCCTCCCATGGCGACGGCTGGCTCGGACATCTCCCTGGAAGTACATCGTGGTCAGTACAAAAAATTTAGATTCTAGAGATACTTTTAGAAATCAAAGTAACGCCACAACTGACAGACAACATAACATTATTATATTATTTAAAACAATTTACGTTATGTCAAGAAATTATTTCATACTATTGAAACAATGTTTTAATAGCCAGTTTGTCACTCGGTTTTTAAAAGTTATTTGGTCGTTTAACATGTTCTGGTACAGCACAATAATCATATTAAATTCATTTTTATCAAAATTTGTTTGATGGTACAAGCGTTACGTCGGGTCACGGGTGCCACAACACGACCCTTACCATGAGTTTACGTCGGTTTAACTCGCTAGCAACGACGTTACTTTTAGTATGGAAAATTTTAGTTCTCCAAGTGACGCTGTGCAATTATCCATAGACTTTTTTTACGTAGTCGCTAGCGAGTAAAACCGTCGTAGACTCATGGTAACGGTACACGTCATGTTATGTGCTGCACTCACTCATCCTGCGCGCGCTTGGAGCTGAACACGATCTGCAGGCTGGGCAGCTGCAGCAGGCACTCGACGCGCGAGGCGGGCAGGCAGCTGAAGCGGAAGGTGGAGGGCTGCATGTGGAAGTGCACGATCACGTCGACCGGGAACGACGCGTACACGTACTGCCCGTACGACGCGCCCTCCGCCGAGCGCGACCTCTCGCCGTTTTCCGCTTCTGCACGATAATATGATAATGAGTTACACACATCCATTAGGAGCCAATTACGGAACGCCTAGTAGCCACGCACTCATTAGGGTGCGTGGAGACCCGATTTTGCTTCGTCCCACTACATTTATTGATTTAAGCACTTATGATGCTCAATGCCAGACCTATGTTAGACGCATTCGTGTCTAAAAGCGGACGTAGCTTAGGTTATGCAGACAGACGTTTGTTGGTATCCAACAAACGTCTGTCTATACGACCAACTAAAATACATTTAATTATCATCAGCTGCTGTTGAACATAGGCTTCCCCCACGGTTTTCCACAGCGACTAAAAATCGACGTCCACTGACAAGATGGACAGACGATGTTGTTAATCACATGTACTCAAGAAAAAATATGCTGTTTTTTTTAATCAATAACCAATATTTCTGGTACTACTCTTTCTATTCCTTTACTTACCTGGAGTAGGCGTAGTAGAAAAGGACGCTTTAGTAGGTATAGGCTCCAGCGTCTGCTCCAGGAACTCGAGAATGTGCGGGCTGATGATGGTCTCCTCGGGGATGCTCTGCACCGTGATCCACGAGAACAGCGCCGCCTTCTTCGTGGCCACTTTGCGGGGAATGCCGCTAGTCTGTGGAGATGTTGCTTCTTCTGGGAGGGTCTTGGACTCGTAATGGACCTGCAGCAAATAATAAGGGTAAAATTCTGTTTTAGTTAGGATTGAAGACTAGTTCTAATATTGATGTTTTGACAAAATTCTACCGCTGCTACATCCTGGTTAACACATCACCAAACAACTTTTGAACAAAATAAATTGAACCTTCTTATTTAATCACAACAGTACAGTTTACAGTTAAACAAAATAACTTAGGTTTTGAATTTAACGCGAATACAACTCATTGTTTAAAACTTGTACGGTTAATTCGCGATCATTTTATTTTATTATCTAACGTCAACATTATCTTCGGTATAAAATGAGTGATTACTAGTATTAAAGCTATAAAAAGTGCACGGAGCTGCTTCGTTACAAAAAATATAAAGTGTCTGATCTAATCGCTCCAGTCGATATAACCTCGACTAACCTTGAGATCCAACCCGGGCATCCTAAACACGGTGAGGTCCGGAGTCGGCTGGTGCCTCGGCACGTGCTGCGGGGCCTTCCGCCGGCCGCCCGGGGGCGAGCCCCCCGACGTGCCGGGCCCCACCGCTGCGGCCGAGTCGGACAGGCCTCCCGACGCGGAGCGGCCTACGCGCATGCGGGATCCGCTGTGGGAACAAAATATTGGTATGGAGATAATAGAAAAGAATTATTTGCGAATACATATTGCTTCTAATAATATTCTTTAAGCCAGCTTTTGCTTACTTGTATTTTTTATTTTTATTTTAAGGTATATACTACAGTTGACAATGGGGAAATTTCAAGGCTTCGGTTAGTATCTTAGATCTAGAATGACAACCAAATTGTATAAATACTACATGCAACAAGTGTTTGTTTGTTTCTTTTCACATAAGATGGTAAGGATTTTGGACAGGATAGATCAAACAGATAATCACGCCGCGGAAAGTGAAGATAGTCGTATATCGTATAACTAAATACATCATAATTTTTCTATTCTGTATTTGAAACAGGTTACAATGTTTATAATAGAATTAAGCGTCAGAATTAAAGAGTAAGTAAGTTTAGGTAACAAACATAATATTACGGGTAATATAATAAAAAAAAAATACTTACATATTCATATGGTCTTCTCGTGAAGGTTCTTTGGTATGTAGAACACACTTTCCACTGTTGATGTGTACTTTGACATCCAACTCAAAGTCTATGTTGGGCTCCGCTGTCTTTGACTTGCTCTGCTTGCCTTCGGAACTTGACCCTTCAATTGGCGGCATTCTGGAAATAATAAAACACCTTTAAACGCTCAGGGATCGATACGCTGCCGGCGGTATAAAAATGTTCATAAACACATCCCCGCAAGGGTTTAATAATAACAAGCACTGAAATGCGACAAGGTTCCCGCAATGTGATAACAATTTAATAAACAAGAGCTATACATAATCGAAACTATATGCCATCAATTTCGTGTGCTATATTTATACAAAAATATTCGACATCATCATTATCAGCCAAAGGACGTCTAGTTGCCAACAACATAGGTGTCCCTCCCACGGTTTTCCACCAAAGACCGATTGTAATGTAATCCGCATTCTTTACAAGAAGGACGTCTGTTCATGTTGGCGGTGAATGTCCTACGCTGCTCTTTCAGTCGAATCTCAAACTTTTCTGCCCCAATGGGTATCAGCTCTTCAGGAACGTATACAATTGAGCCTACTGATTCGCAGGTCTACGTATCTCCTCATTGCCGATGCAATCTCGTGGAGTGTCTATGTATCGGCAGCCGGCTACTCACTGGTCCGGCTTGCGTCGCAGCTGCACGGCGTCCAGGTCGAGCGGCCAGTGGTCGGGGTGCGCGGGCAGCGAGCTCTGCCGCTGCACGGGCGGCGGCTGGAACGTCACGGAGCGCGCGCCCCCGCCGTGCCCGCGCAGCGACGCCGAGCGGGACGGCCCCGAGCCCGCCACTGAGTTTGATTTCAGCTCTGAAATGGATATGGGACGATAGTTTAAACGGCGCAGGCACAGGATTCTGGCAGAGATGCTAGGAATTTCGAAATGCCTGTCTGCCACGCATACGCATCCCACGTGTACTGTAGCATTTACTATTTCCCCATGCATCCTCGATATGGAAATCAATTAAAGATTCAGTTAGCTTTTCATATAAAAAGCGTTAGGATGGTTTCAGAGTAACACATTCTAACAACGACAGAAAGGCGCTCGCGTTTGTACTTACACTAAATAGTAGCCGCGTTTCATAGCTTCTAGCAAACTGCTGTATTTTGGCGCTAATACGATTTAATCGATACGGGGCGGCTCACCGACAGCAACACACGATACTAAAACTCAATTCACAGCGATCTGCCGCTGTTGAAGGTAATTTTCATATTATATCAAAAACATAAGCGACAGTACCGTCCCGCGTGTCGCTCTCCATGGAGCTCCAGCTGCCGCCCTCGATGATGTCCGCGAGGCGGTTGTCGTCGTCGCCCAGCAGCAGCGTCTCGCCCGAGTCCCCCACGGCGCTGCACAGCACCAGGTTCGACTCCATGCCGCTGTGGAGATTAAGTTACATGTTAACATCCGTCTCCTTGGTAAGCGAAAAGGTGTGCATCGTGCACTTTATAACGGAAGACTGAAACCCCGTGTTGGCGGGCACACTAAGCGTTGCGAGGCGCGTTGAGTGACGTCACATTTATATTAAAACAATAGGCATGAAAAATCGCTTCTACAAAACCACTCAATACACGCTCATATGTTCGCAGCGCCCCGTGCCTTCATAAGGACTAAGCGATTACTATCAAATGCGAACTTCAAATATGTTGCGTCAGGCTTTTGTAATGTATATCTCCTCAGTAACGTAAATATAAAATCTCTTTAATAAATCTTAAAAAGGTATTAATTACAATTTATTGACAGCTGTACTCACTTGTCTACATGTCTCCTGTCGGGCGAGTCTTGCGGCTCGGCGGGTTCGGCGGGGCCGGGCGAGCTGGGCTCCAGGTACGGCCGCGGGCGCCCGCCTAATCCGAGCTTGCCTTTGGTTATTGACGACGCTCGGACGCTCTGCCGGCGAAGCTTTTGGATCATGTCCCTATAAAGTTAGAAAAGATGTAGAGAAAAATTTTGCAACAATTTCCCTAGCAACTCGTTGAACAATATGTGCGGGATTAAAATTTACTTAAATCTAGGACACCTATGTGAAGAGATTGACGTATGCTTATTTATTTATTTTTCTTTATTGCACATACTAAGTACAGTACAAATAGCGGACTTAACGCTTTAAAGCCTGCTTGCCTTGTTCAATTGATGGATATCTCTACAAATATGTATTACAATAAATGCGAAAGTGACGCTATTTGTTAGGTTTTGACGTGTGATCCACTATACCTACCGATATTCGAGTTTGATACCGAGACAGTCCAAAAGCCTATTAAAGGTGAGCAAATGATATAACCTTCTAAAGTCTTTGAAGACGAGCGCCTCCAAATCGTGCAGTCTCTTCATCTCATACTCGATGGTGGAGTGCGAAGCGCCTAACGTACGCAGGTCGTTGATGATCTTCGCCTGTTCGTTCATCTCCTTCTCTATGAGCTTCGAACGCTTCTTTGCGTCGAGACTCGTGTCGAACACAAAGGCTGGTAAGTGATCTGTGTACTTGCGACGGAGGACTATGCTTTCCTGAAAATAAGGTTGCATTGAGTTTAGCAAATGAGACCAATCACTTACTGACAGCATCCCCTAAGTAGATATGTATTTTATACGTACTTGTGAATCTTTACTGTTGTCTGCTTCATCGTCAAAATCGCTTTCGTAGTCCATTTTCAAGGGGTCTTCTTCCTCAAAACCTAGAAAATAAAATTATGACAATTCATTTTATGATTTGATAAGAAATCTTTATTTCGAGTCACTCAGGTCCTATTCGTTTAAGGTAGGCTAGGTAATCTAATCTCTTCCAGAAAATCTTAGATAAAAACTAGGTATAACTTTATTTTAAAATTGTGATTTGTTACAAGTGTTACCTGTAAGCATAGTGAGTGTGTGTCCAAGCGCAGACAGCTGTTTTCCGACGTTGACATCCAAGTGAATGTCCACTCCTTCCATTTGCCACGAAACATTTAGGAACCATTTTGCGTTTTCTGCAAGAGAGCGTCACTTTAAAATAATAATGCATAATGCACTTGGTATGAGTCTATTCGCTATTTTGCGTCTTACATAGATAGAGCACACAAAGAAGAAGTCCAATACGAGTATAATCGGATGATATCGAAATACACGTCACCTTAAGAGCAATGACACACACACATTTACTGGCCTGGTCTGGTGTACCGTGTAAAAGGGACGGTGTTTTTTTTTTCCTATTGTGTATATGTTTATTTTTCTTTTAATCTTTGTATATTTTTGTAATTTTTATATGTAATATTGTGTACGTGTGTGTTTATGATGTTTACTAATAAACGATTTTTCTTTCTTTCAATTTGGTACTTAGTGCTTATGACAGATTCAGTTTTATAGTTACGTAAAAAAATTAAGAAACGTAATAAATGACTCACCATTCCTCTTAGCAGCAGCCGTCCTGCTGCACACTTCGTAAGTCCCCTCCGACACGCAGCATACATTGATACTAGCTTCATCTGGGTCAGGTTTCCAGTCGTCGAGCGAGGCCTCGAAATCATCAGCAAAACGTAGGCAGAGCCCCACGAAGCGGCCTTTAGACACGAGCGCGCCCGAGCTACACGCGCTCACGCTCGTGCTCTCGAGCGTGACCACCACGGCGCCCCGCCCTTCCGCCTCGTAGCCACGCCCCCCCGCACCCGCCCCATGAAGCCTGCGTTAAACGTTAGTTAGTGAATTGAATAATGAAATTAGCATGTAGACAATGGGCTACAAAAACAAAAAGATTTACGCGTTTTTCTTATAAAAAAAGCTTCTGTAGCCAGCTAAAGTTATCATCTTCAATATCTAAATCATAAGAATAGTTCTAGCCACCTCTTTACTCTTCTTACAAACAAACTCTTCAGAATCCTAATTTAAGAACTGTCCAAGCACAAAAACATAAATAGATCTTACCATCGGGGGCTGGTTGAGCGGCAAGCAGATGCCAATATCATCCACATTGAGTTGCAGGAATAACGTACTCAAGTTTGGTGTCGTTATTTGAGATGTCAGTTGGACCTAAAATAATATAACAACGCACTTTAACATAAGGATATAAGGTTCTCTTGGCATGTAAGAAGTAAAAGTTAAGGTGGTATGTTGGGTTGATACGATTCTTAACTAAGCATCTCCATACCTTTTCAAAAACTTGCTGCGTGGCTGTAAGAACTTCTTTGTTT
>OY757253.1:15168837-15239251 GCA_963584085.1 Pyrausta aurata | reverse complement strand
CCCGGGAACATCGGCGTGTGCGCTCCCTCGTTCAGCGAGCTGTAGCCTGGGGGCGAACGATACACGTGACGTTAGTTCCAGTGTAAACAATTACGAAAATTCATACTATAAAACAGATGTACGGGTCATCCATTTCTGACGTAGAAGACTCGAAGACGAGTTAAGGATGCACATTTTTATCGACATTCTCCGCTAACAAGATCCTAGAATTCTAGATCCAGATTGGAGTTAACACGGATTCATAGATTAGATTTGAGCTTCGAGCTTGTGATATTTTTACTCTCGATGAAACCGATGAAATCTTTGCTTGGTTTAACTTGTCTCCGAGAGTTTCGTCAATCTTTCGTCGTTAGATGTGATCGATTGACGTCATTACTTTGAAAAGACGTAGAATTTACGCTAAGTGGGTTTTTTGCAAACACATAAACGCTTACCCAGCTTCCCCTTGACGCTCTTGCCAGTGGACCTTAGCTTCTGTGCAAACGACTGCGGCCTCGGCCTGGCCTGGCTCGGCGCGTGCACCGGCGCGTGTCCCGCGTGGCCCACACTCAGTTTGTGGTGGCTGAGCGAGGGGGTCACGGGGCCCAACTCCGTGCTGAGAGCGGGTTGGACCACCTCCCACTTGGGGTCTAGTGCGCTGTACTGAGATTCCTTGTCGAGTGACGTCACGCTCACTAAGTTCTCTCGGAAGTCTGAAACTGAATAAAATGAGAATGATGTTGTTTTACTGTCATTTACCGTTCGTATGAAAGTAAATATGAATATAACGCTGAATTTTCAAGTAGGTACATGCGATGACTTTTATTCGTGTCATTAGTGATGTCATACTTTTAAGTAGTTGAAATCGGCAAGAAATACATACCCGAAGATGATGTGTGTTTGTTCTGTCGATGCGAGATCTTGGTCTGTGTACGCAGCTCAGTTTGGGCATCTTTCACGTTCTGGTACATGTTACTGATCTGGTGAAGCAGACGCAGTAGAGGCATGTTTACCTAGAAAATAACATTAAAGGAATATTGTTTATAGATTTATTTAAAGGGTGTCATCTATTCTGATGATGATAAGCTGCATCTACCGCTAGATGATATCTTCAAGTATCAGCCCGGCCACTATCTCCAAACACGAGTGACAGTAGCACATACCTGCTGCGATATGAACCGCACACTGATGTTGAAGTTGATGACGGTGCTGATGTGCTTCTTGAGCTGCCCGCGCGAGATGTACAGCACGTTCTGCCGTTGGATCAGGTCGTCCACCGCCATGTCCGCCACCTTCTTCAGGTCCACGTCGATGGACACTTTCTCGCAGAGGAACGCAGGCGTTTCTGATGGTATGTCAATGTACGTCGGGTTGCCTGCGATCAAACAATAAACGTAATTATTTATTTAATTGAAATTTCCCTTACTTTCATTTTATTTTTTTAATGCCAAAAGCATTGTTTACCAGTTAATCACATGTCTAAACAGATAAAATATAGGCGGTGCAAAGAAAAAAAATGTGCTTTAGCTACTTCAGTATCGAGATTGTATATGGATGTGTAGTTTTATTTTATTTTATCGGATTACCGTCTCACCGAAATAATAAGGGAGAAGAAAAAAGAGTGCGCACACATCAGTCTACTGGTATATCTCCTGCGCACCTGGCTTTTCTCTGTGGAGGGGCTGCCATTACCGGAATCGGTAGGTGATTGTTATTTATTATCTGGTGCGATGCAGAAGGTGTCGACCCTGGCCAGCAGCGACTGCATCGAGCCTAGCGACTCCAGCGCTTACTGTTATCCTTAAGTAATCATCATCAACTCACCCTTCCCCTTCTGCTGCTGCTGGTGCCTCCGGTCCTTCGCGGCCAGGTCGCTGACGACGATGTCGATGCGGAAGGTGTCGACCCAGGCCAGCAGCGACAGCATCGAGCCCAGCGACTCCAGCGCCGGCGCCGACGCGCTTGAGCCTTCGCCCCCTTCGCCACCACTCTTCTTTGATTCTCCTGAGAAATATGATAATTATGTGTGATCAATAAACTTATTATGGTACAGTCAAAACCTGACCCATACCCTCAGCTTGTAGGAACAGCATGCTAGCAGCGAACTAACCTGCATTAGGTGGCCAGTGAAGCGTCATTTTATTTTATTTATTTTACATTTTTCGGAAGACTTACAGCTAGAAATAATGTCATGTGGAATTAAGTCGAGTTTACTGTGGTCTCAACAACCACACGAAAATGGTTCCTGGTTCATAATAGGTTGGTGATCTTTGAATCAGAATAATAAAATGTACTGTTACCTTGCGTGATCTGGTGCGGCGATACGCCCAGCGCGGCGAGGAAGGGCTGGAACACGAGGTGCGCGTCCAGCAGCATCAGCGAGCCCTGCAGCGGGTAGAGGCTGCACGCTGGCATGGACGCGGGGCGGGGGTTCATCTTTGAAGGGGGAATGATCGGCTTCTTGCTCTTTGGCTCCTGTAAAAACAACAAACCTGATTACAAAAAATATATGTCTTCCAAGTTGTGTTTATCAAAATGCAGCAATCTGTGCTCATCTTTTTTTAGGTAGATAGCCAGACATGATTTTGATTTCACCTGATGGTAAGACACGATGTGGATAGTTCGTCTCAGAATGGACTTTGGAATAGCCTATTTGCTCTTTTCTTGAAAGCGTCGACATTATTGTAGATGAATACTTCTGCCGGCAGCAAATAATTTGCTCTTAGCCATACTCAAAAAAAATAGCCGTAACTGTTTGTTCGTGTTGTATAGATAAGTATATGATACACTAGCAAAAGCATCAAATACGAAGTAGTAGGATCTATGGTTTCATATGCCTGCATATGTTAGAAAAAGAAACAATAATCATACAGTGATCTCTTTCAACCTAAAGCTTAGTAAGTTATCTTAAATGACGACGAAATTTCATCAGAGCTTACCACTTTAATAGGTTCTTGTTTTGCCATCCACTGGTAAAGGTCTTCTCTGGCGCGGTCGCTCCTGATGTTCTCGTCGCTGTCATGCGGCGAGTACAACGAAGGATTTGAACCAACAGTCGGCAGGTCCTCCTTCAAGGTTCCGTAGTCTAAATTATGGGAGTACAAAAAATCATGACTATGAAAGGTTCTTCTCAATATACATAGATAACAAACATCAAACCAAACTGAGTTAGCTTCGATATGAATCTTCAAAACTGCAATTCATTCGAAAACCTTTAGCACACAATCAAAAATTTCTGCGGGTGGTAGCCATTTGTACATTTTTATACCATTTGAATATAAGTGAGCAAACTGCAAAGATTGAATTACATCATTCGGTACGGGCAAAATAAAGGACCACAACCCGTTAAAGAAGTTATCGAGCAAACAAGCAACAAAGAGGTTAGCTTAACCTATCTCTATGCCAATGAAAGCTATGCGAAGCGCTTTCCTCGCGTGCTCGAATGCGGCGTCGCACTTATGCACGCATTTTCTACACATTATCCTACACCCACGAAAATAAAAGGGTTCTGTTGGACCTTAGTGGGTCCCCATCACCTAACTAGCTGAGCTGCACATGACATGACACAGATGGCGCTACTCACTAGCGATGGCGTCGTCCTGGAACGGCGGCTTGCGCGTCGAGAACGGCAGCGAGGGGAACACTAGGCTCGCGCGGCTGCTCTGCGCGCCGCGGGCTGTCACATCATCCACGTTAGCCACCGTGCTTACGCTTACGATACTACTCAAGTGCACTTCGAGAAACGATAGCGAGTTAACAACTGATAAGTCACTTAAGAGAAGAGGTTTCGACTTCAAAATCATTCAAACAACCTCGTTTTACAATTTCCGTTAAACCAGATGACGGGTTCAATTTTGTCGCTATCGGTACTCAAAGTCTACCTTTACCTTACGCGGGCATTTATTCGGCTAAGAACGAAATATTTTTTCGGGCTTGGAGATGTTAGGTTTTATTAAAAAACAAGAAAAGACTTCGTCGTAAATAATGCTTACATGCATATGCCAAGTAAGTGACTGCGTATGGTAAGACAGTAATAAGATTTACTGATGACACAAATACTAAATTTATTTTTTAAACGGGTTAGGGTCTATTATGAAAAATGATGATAACGTCATCATGATATTATTATGGCGACACCAACAGATAACATTAAGAAACTTTAGTTGAAATATGTAGTAACTAAAAATATTGAAAAAGATTGACCAAAATATTCAATAATATAGAAGTATGACAAAATAATAAATAACCGAGATAAATACAGTATAATAGTGTATGATGCAAACGATAATTTGAAACATGTAATGTGTCAATTATCTAAGTGGAATAAAATTAAATGAATCCATCAACCACACATGACACAAATAAATTAAATGAATGAGGATAAGATATTATTAGACAGCGTGTAAGAGGCAGTGTTTCATAAGGGATGCTAGACAGAGACAGACAACATCCGGGATAGGAGAGTCACGACTAGAAGAACTTCTACAGTTTTTGCTGTACACGAGTGTGCGTTTAGCTTGCTTGTGTAAGCGGCTTTCAGACGTTTAATATCTTTATTCCTGCGAATACGTCGTCTGAACGTAAAGTAGGTGAGTTACACAACAAGAAAACTTAACCAAATGTTGCAGTATGCATGCCCTAATATTTTTGGGGGAAGTAGGTATTCAATCAATGCACCGTAACTGAAGTCTACAAGCAACAAACACGCGCATTCGTGTGCAAAAACTATAAAATCATAGCACAAACCACACACCATGCTTTCAAACTAATTGTTTTCAACACAAACCAACTGCGCACGTGACAGAAAGTCGTTTAAAACATAAATGTGCACATAAATAATAACAACAACTTATAACAAGACGGCAGGCGGAGACGTCGTGGCAGCAAGAATACACTCTCCAAGTACAATATACGACACTAACACTCTTCTGCACTACATTTTTTTCTATCAAATCACAATACGAATTTGTCTTATCATTTTTACCACTGTCAAAAAATCACTATTAATAAATGTACAACTGCTAATACATCTATCACAAGAGTACTCAGCTTGTTGTTTTTGGGTTAAATATGCTCTAACTACTTATTTATCTACTAAAATAAATAATAGTTTTATAACTTAACGAAATAAAATAACAAAGTAAACGTAGCACACAATGCGATAAGAAAGGTATCGTAATAATTGCTTGCACTCTTTTATGATTTAAAACACTTAACCCTTCTGTTGGGCTTCGCCGCAAACGGGTTGAAAATAAGCATTTTTATTCTATGGCTTTTCAAAAAGTAGATTAATTATGAAAATATTATTACACATCGACTCCGCCTATGTCCTATTCTGACATTAATTCGACAGCACCATTTCGTCTTTTACTTTTCGTTAAACGACTTTATCGTAGCTCGAGATTTGTGGACTACTCCAACATCTAATTAATGTCTGTTATATCAATCGAATGGCATCTTTAATGTGAAGTAATAAGGGTGAATTTTGAACTTTTCCCAAGCTTCCCCTCTCTGATTTTATTTGTAATCAAATACCGACTTTAAATCAAGGCATGAAGGTCGACAGATCTCAAGCGGGCTAGGTGCGCGCGTCGTACGAACCGGAGGGCGGCGTCGAGGGGAAGGAGTGCGGGCGCGGGCTCGCGGCCGGCGGCGCTGACCGACAACACACATTAGTACAGACCAGACTCCACGTGGACGTATGACAGTGTGAGTGTGCGCAGGAGCATATTCAGGAGATAGATTTTGTAACATTTTTTTCATTCAAGCAGTGCCGACTGCCGTTAAACTGCTGTGCAGTTTGGCAAATGTAAATATAGTGTAAAATTTCTGTATACTTTAAAAAAAATTTAATAAGTGTTAAATGATGCAGGCGTAACGGGGATTTATCAATGCTACATCGTGTAACTGAGGCTCCATTTCATGTCACTTTAGCATGATGGAGCAAGTAGACTTCCTGGATTAGCCCCTGCTGTGTTATAATAACCGCAAACCAGTGTGATAGATGTAATAACAAAAATATGTATGTTTTTTGTGTGTCTACTGCACAGTGATATCATTTCATCAAAATGTCATAGTACAATGAAACCTTGTGTTTAAATGGTGAATTTGCAAGTTTGTTTTGTAATAACAAGGTATAACTAATATTTGAATTCTCTTTACTATAGCGAATAAACTAAAAACGATACCATCTGAAACTTAATCTATCTAAAACTGATGTTTTACATTAATATTTATTTAAATAAAATAAAATAAAATACTATTAAGAAGATAAACGTAATCTAACTCACCAGGGATGTTCATCTTATCTGTGTCCATGTTGAGTAACAGACAGTTCTCGTCCAGTGCTTCGTTATCCAGAGGATACTCCTGCCAGCCCTCGACAGAATCCTGTAATCCAAATACATTCAATATTAGTACGAGTAGCAAGTGAACTTATGGTATCAGAGGTTGTCAAGCTGCTGACTAGGTTTAAAAGCAACAAACGAAATTATCCGTATAACTAACAAGCAGTGACATGCATGTAATCGATGTCACTTTATATGGTTTGTATGGTCACTCATCCAAATTCTTACACACTTTGGGTTACTACATTTAGCTCGAAACTAAACTACAAAATAAAAACAAGTGTAATTACCTCGAGCAGTTCAGGCAGCGCAAAGGTGACGTTGAGCGGCTTCATCATCTTGCTCTTGTAATTGTGCTCGAGTAGCAGCGGCGTGTACAGGATGTTCTTCCACTGCCGGCTCAGGACTATCACGCCCTGTATAAAATATTCGCTTTTTATCCAGTGAACTGATACATGAAGGATTTGACTGGTCTCGTTAAAGCGAGAAATGCAAGTGTCAGAAAGATTGAACGTAACCGAGGCTACGATGACAAGAAGACAGTGTGATTTTGCTAAACATGCGTAAAATTGTTCACTGAAGTGTAATTAGTGATATAGTTCAGTGGAAGCCGAAGATATGTATCACTCATCTTGTTTATTTAGCTACGATCTACTATCACAATCTCATTCACTACTTTATATCGATTCAGCTCAATTTTATAAGTCACTGGTCTGCCAAGTGAATAAATGTGTCAAACTCAATTCAGCTCAATTGTTAAAGAACATTTCTGCTTGCACTATAGAAAATATTAATTAGGCGCGAAACTAGCTTGGGCTCTCAAGGGCCCGCAAGCCGAGCTGTGCAACTGTCTCGCTCTTGCAGTAACTAACCCATATATCCGTACACGTTACTCTCTGTCACTGAGGTGAGGTATTAGACAAAAATTAACGATTGAAATGAAGAAGCTAGATTGCTAAAGTACTTTTAACTGGAGATTTTGGCCAGTTTTTTTTTCGCTTCTAAAAAGGTTTACTTCTCATATTATGTCAACTACCGTAATTGGTACTGCTGTTTTATTTTATCTGGTTAGAACATAAAGGAAACGGTCGACCCGCCATACATTGCTTGCCCCAAAAGTAAAAATCCATGCGTCACGACCAAAACTAATTTTATGGGTTCGTTTCTTCGCCTTTTAAAATAATATAAAGTAATTTAAGCCGTAAATAGCGGGGTTTTCACATAAAACGAAATAAAATGTGTGAGGTCAATCTCTTGCACAGGTCTTTCTAGATCATAGCGCCATCTGTGTCGAAAACCCGCAATCTAGGCCACCAAAACTAAAACATAGAAAACTGCCCCGCTAGGGTGCGTAACGCGTGAAAATTACGATGACGCAAACAATAGCCAACGAAAAGAAGTTCCTTGTCACAGTTTTTTTTCAAGTTTTAGGAAGAGGTTGGTAGGTTTAAAGGTTAGTACCTATGGGAGGCAAACGTCATTTTCCTTCTTAAAATAGCGATTGCGAGCGCTTACTTATTTAACTAACTGTCAGTTCTATGACACAGTATGGCACAATATGCCATTTCGTTAAGCGGTCGTCAGTTTGCTTATAGTGCTCGAAACCGCTATTTTCTGCCAAACACAACAATTGTTGGGGACAGGAAATTGTATTCAATCGTAGTCCTATTTTTTTTGTAGATTTATATGCCGCTAGATAAAAGCAAAGTAAATTAACAATATTGTATTAAAAATTCAATATATTTTTTGCAAAATGATATAGTCAAGTCTCTTAATGCTTTTCTTTAATCAAACATAAAACGACTCTGGGGCAATTTACGACCGTGTCCTTTAGAACACTGGCCGCCTAGTTTGCTCACAGCTTATTGCAGCAGTCATTTGTTTCTCTATGGTCATGATACAGACCTGCCGCAGCGTGGAGAGCGAGGGCAGGTGCCGGTCGGCGAGGTCGGCCTGCACGGCGGCCGCGTCCGCCTGCAGCGCGTGCCGCAGCAGCACGCCGCACAGCTGCAGCGATGGTTCCTCGCGCAGCTGCTTTGCCATGGGTGTGTGGCGGCCGTAGCGGCTCTGAAAAAGAAAATGAAGTCGTAATAGCAGTGTTATAATAACGTTGTCAATTCAATTGAAGGTGCAAGACATGGCAAGCTTAAAACATTCCATATAAGACAATCAATAAATCCATTTAAACTTCACCAACTTTCTGTCACAATTTGGACACTAATAAATCATTTTGTTTTGTGTAATTAACAACAATTACAATAACGAGAATGCAACGTAATTGTAATGCAACTTCAATAACATTCATGGTTTAACCAAAAAAAAACTGACGATCAATAATATGTATAAAGTATCAATCTTAAAAGTGTAGCAACTAGTAACAATAACAATAGGTATGGTCGAAGTAGTCGACGCCTAACCACTTTCAAATGAAAATCAGTCAAAAACGGGCGTCATTTTCAATAAAATAAGACGCAAGGTGCAAGCGATTCTGGCTCTTAAGGTGGTTAGGTGGTGTGGCCTCGCTAGTACCTTGGGCGGGGCGTGGTGCGGCGCGAGGTCGAGCGCGGCGGCCATGAGGCTGGCGGCCGTGGCGGTGAGGCGGCGAGCGTGCGCGCGGTACAGCGCCACGACGCGGATGCCGAGCCGGTTGCACGGGTTCATCCACGCGTTGATGGCCGGCGACGCCGTGCTCAGCAGGTTCCAATCCAGCCTGGAAGCATTCATGTGAAAAACTATCGAAGCTGGGTCCAACGGTATCAAATCTTGCAACTGATTGACCCTAAAACCATTTGATTAATGATATATTCACTAAACTTATCTATCATGATAATTTAGTAGAAACTCCAGTGTCAGTTTGGCACGCTCTTTTTGGGACACCCTGTATATTTTTAGCCGATATGGGGCATTTAGTAATTCGATCTAGGAAATGATCAATCAGTTCATCCAACGTCATACCTGGTGTAGTCTATCTTCTTTGTAATCGGAGTCCGAGGCGGCGCGGCGAAATTGAACCAGACCACTTTTAAATCGATCGCACACGACGATGTATTTCCGTTGTCTTTCACGGGCACCATGGTCGTGGTGCTGTCGTTGTGCGCCGGCTCGGCGGGCCCGGGCGTCGGCGGCTCGGGCGGCACGGGAGGCACCGGAGGCGGCTGAGCCGCGCCCAGGTTAGGAGTGCTCGGCTTCGAATTGGACTCTCTCTTCCTGAACAAATCTTCGATCCCTGAAGATCGACTTTTCGTAGTCTTTTCCTTCTCTTTATCAGGTTTCAACTCCTCGGCTGATTTAACCGACTCCCTGCAGCTTTCGTTGTCGTTTCGAGCCGGTTTCTTGTCCTCGTTCGGTTTGTGAGACTGAGAATGCTTGGAAACTTTGATGGATGTGCCTTCGAGGCCGCACTCGAACATGATGTAGCCGATTGCATTTTCTTTCTGCGCGTCCGTTCCTCCGTTTTGACAGCACTGGAAATAAACAATATTACGATAAAAATACGAATATAATGAAATGAAATCGAACCATAGATATCGTTCAACTTACCGTAGACTCGCAGCCTTTATTGCATGAATCGACCCTGATGAACTTAAAGGACACTTTGGAATGTTGGCACGGGATGCCGGTGATGGTCGCATCCTTGAGCTGCGATGACTCGTTGCGAATCCGACGCAGTTGACCGTGAACTTTTCCTGTAATGTGTATAAATATTCATTATCATTCTGCACATAAATTGTTGACGGCTGTCAATCAAAAAGTTGACGCATTTTACTTACCCACGTTCAAAGTAATAGTAGTGTCTTCACATTGTTGCTGTGAAGTTTCGATAAAAACAGGTTCACCCTTCTCCGGTCCTCTCTTTCTTCCCGACCCCTGCGCCGATATCAACGCTCTTGGTCCCTTCATAATGCCAAATGACTTTTTACTGCCCAAAGCTCGTAAAGTTGGTCTGTAATATAACTGGACAGACTCTAGAGTCTTTTTCGAACTGACGTATTTCGCTATTATGTTCTCAACGGAGACACCAAACAACGACACGCAAGTTAAATCTTGAATGTTGTCAAGAGCAGAAAACGATATCATGTCTTCTACAACAGATGACTGGATAAAGACCATGTTGACTTTAGGGACTGTCATCGTCGCCTGCAGCTGCTCGCAAATAGTCTCTTCGTAGATGTTAGAATGCGGTATCGTAGCTAACTTGCATTTATCATCTTTATCCGTTACAACATTGGACTGGTTTCTCGCCTGCATTTGCGGCAGCCAATGGTGGACGTACTGCTTCTGCTTCAAGATGTTTCCACTCTCCACTGACGAGATGCAGAGGAGTCGCAAATGGTTAATGACGGTTATCGGATGTATGTTTGCTAAGACAGGCGTCAACGATTCGACGAACTTCTGTGTGCTTTCGAGAACTAAGGGCGTCAGCATAATGTCGATTTCTCCTTTTAGTTTCACGAACAAACCGTTTTTGCTGTCACTTGTCGTCGTCGCTGTAGATGTCGTGCTTTTGTCCGTGGTGTTCTCTTGGTTGTCTTGGACGTTTTGCTGCACGTCCCACCAGCCTTGTGGGTACGGGTGGGCTTTGACTTGGTTGTTGAAGTGGGGCGTCAAGTTTGAGTATGGGCCGTGTTGGTTTTGACTGTTGTGACCTTCTTTCTTCGCGATAAGTTTCAGAATGTTTATTTTTCCGACTTGTTCGAAATTGGGCAGGTATTTTTGTCCAACGTAAACCAGAGTACCGTCGTCAGCTCTCTTGAAGAGAGGCAGCGTGAACACGTCACTGCCGCTAGGAAGCGAGCACGTGTTCCAGTTGTTGCATCTGTACTGCGGCAAATTCTGCATGTAGCTCGCCATAAGCAGTGGAGATTCCACGATAGGCTTGTTAGTTTGCATGTGAAGATTTACTAGAGTCATGTCTTCTTGCGAAGAAATCGCTGAGATAAAGGATGTGGACGAGACCGACCCACTCTCGGAGTCTGGTTGAGCGCCCGTGCTCAAATTGCTTATCGTATCCGCGGGCCCATCGCCAATTTCGGATCTCGGCATTGAGTTTGTCCATTTCTCATTAGTGATGTCGTTGATGCCGAATGAACTCTTGTCTCTGGGGTTACTGTGTCGGCTCCCGAAAGAATGCTTCAAGCTCGACGATCGACTCGGGAACATATCCTCGTCTGCGGAGAAGAATGCTTCCGAATGATTTTCGCTAGTAATTGACATAGTTCTTTGCACTTCTTGCTGTATAGAATCATCGTGAGGTACTTGTGAGTTGAGCGAGTAATGCGATTCTGAAACCCCCACGCTTCGCACGGGAACTTTAGGAACTGTGAATGCATCGATTTCTGATGGCAGCGGTTTCTTCGATGTCACGTTTGAATTGTCTTTTACAACACAGTTCAACGCTAATTTGGAATCTGAAACACTACTCTCCATCTGAGGCACGTTCAGTATGCTCTTATTTAGCTTCGAGTCACTGTCGATTTTGGTACTTCCCAATTGTACCGATGAGTCTACGAGACGGGCGTAAGGGACGTCGCTCTTTGTGCTCGACACTAAAATGTTGTTGCTGCCTTTACCCATGCTCGTGTAAGAAAACCTTCGCGTCAAACTCCTTCGCTCCACACTTTGGGGAGATTTGTTTAGATTCTGTGGTAAGGGTGACGGTATCAACGTTGTAACGTTAGTAGGCTGAAGGCAAACGTTCAGGCTGTTATAAGGTGGCGTATGAAACACGAGCTGCCCAGAGTGTAACAGACTCTGACCATACCCGAACTCGCCGGGCGTAGTTTCGATAACATTGAACATTGCCACGTTAATGCCCTCATTGAGATCAGCGGAACTCGGTTTTAAGAAGTTAGGGCCATTTCTGTTGGATCCAAAGAAAGCACAGCCTCCTGTGCATCCGCACTGCGACGACTTTCCTTCGTTCGGCCACAAGAACCAAAGCCGTTTTGTCTTTTCATCGTGAAGTTTAAGGAACTTTTGTTGTACTAAATGAATATTTTTCGGACTCTGCGGCAATGAGGATGCTGCTTCGATCAACAAGGGTCCTAGAGAGGCGGACCCCACGCCCACCCAATTTTCACTATCGGGCAGTTTGCTTTGGCTGCTACTGCTGCCATTGGAATGGTGATGAGTATTCGTTTGCAAGTTCGTTTGCGTGTAGAGAGCTAGTTTTATGTTGGGCAACAGTCCCGTCACACCGGTTCCAAAACCGGATCCATGCAGGTTGCAGAAACTGAGTCTCACCGGCGACAGCCACGTCTGGAACGTGGTGTTTGAATCGGCAATGTAAATATCGATCAGATCAATCGCGACTCGAATCATCTTGTATTTGATCTCATTTGCGGTCGGACATCGATATTTTAATATACCGTCCGTTTCGGGACACATGACAGTGTTAAGGCCGTGGTGGCATTGTTTTATAGGATTCGGTGGAACAAGTTCATTCTCACTGTCACATATCAGTAGTAAAAACGTTTCTAATGAGGAAATTATTTGGTATAGCTGAGGTAGTGTCAAACGACCCGTTAGCTGGCCCAGCTGCAGTTCCATCATCCAGGCGTATTCAACTGTGTCCTCTTCCACAGATCGATTAGTATCGCTAAAGAAGCCATTTCCTCGTAGCTGGAATGAGGACAGCATGAGATGCCCTTGATAGAGGGCTCCAGAATTAATTGGATTGGACCGAGATAAATTATTTGCTGACACCAGTATTGAGGGACTCAACAACAGCTGCAATTTAGTTTCTCTAAAGCTTTTGTCCATCTCAAAACCAAATCTTTCGATCAATATGACGGGACATGGTGGCTCGTTTTCGCTGCAGTTTTTAACTAAATGTGCTTGTATGTCGTGAAGGATGATCGATACTGTAACATCCAAAGGCCTGCACTTTCGTGGGTCAAAAGGACCCTTACTTCCATCTGTTGAGTCATCGAAAGACACGTCTGCGTTTTGGTTTACACTACTTTTGTCGTTCATTTTTGTAGTATTTTCATTGGACCAGTGAAATGTGTCCATATTGGGCGTCTTCTGCATGTCGGTAAAAGTTTGGTCCTCTCCGAAAATGTTTTCTAGTAAGTTCATGAAACTTGTTATAATAGTTCCATATGCTAGTAAAATGGATGGTCCTACTTCGAGCTCAACGCTCACTTTGTCTGGGGCGAGAGTGGTTCTGTCGAACTTATTACCGTCTAAAGGCCAGTTTATTTGAGGTTGCTTCCTTATTCTTGGTATCCGCATGGGCGATAATAGAATCTCTTCCTTCTCCGGTGTCGTTATATCGGCCTGCGGCTCGGGCCCGAGAGGCGGGATCGGGTGGTAATTATACCGCACGCTCAAGGCCACAATAGGAACTGACCAACAGTCCACCCAGCCCTGTGACTTGACGCATTTTCTGCGCCATTTCGAGGCTTTTAATCTGCAGGGTACTAATTTCATGTTTTTGTCGATGGACAGCAAAAGCAATCTCGACGTGTTTACTTCTGGCAAGTACAGGCTCATATCGACGGCTTCGCCTTGAATCCATATCTTTAGGGGTATCACATCAGGCAAGAAGTCGACAAATGGCAAATCGAACGACACGTCCAAAAGGTCACCGCAGAACGCCACGTGGTTGTTTTCTTGGTTTGTGGAGCTGCAGTCGATCCAGTTATACTGATTGCTGACAGTTACCACTTCACACTCTTTCAGCAGCAGTGATATTTTCCATGTGTAAGGTACGAAGTGAAGAATGTCGGGACGCGCTTTACTGGCCCAATCATTGATTAGGTCTTGAAAGAAATCAATGTGCGTGTACACGAGGTTTACTGTCGCTTTACATCCCGTTAGCCCGAGTTGCCAGCACTGATGATGGTTCCACACAAGAGGGTAGTGGCACTTTACTGTGTATTCCAGTGTCTCACTCTCAGCCAAACTCCTGTACTGCAGACTCGTCGTCGCTTCGAGATGAAGTAGCTGTCCCGTAATTTTCGTCGTATAACCATCTTGCAGCACGATCCACGGCAGCGTTACCTCCAAATACGATCCCGCACCTATGTTGATGTGCACGGCATTCGTTTCTTTGTTTTTTGTAAATAGAATATCTATCGTAGCTTCATTGAGCGTCGACAGTCGTATGTCAAAAGACTGCATCTGTCTTCTATCGCCGGGCTTCGGCTGCGGTGTCACCTCCAAGTTTTTGTAATTCGGTGGAAAGAAAAATTTGAATAAATGATCCCTCTGTCTGTCCGCCCACGGGCCGTAGCTGAAGTCCGTGCCTTTCCCGCATTTAATATCAACGCCCCAGATGGGCGGCGCGGATTCAACTATGTCGCCGTTAGCTAGCTGCAGAAGAACCGGTTGTTCAGGGACTAGACCCGGTTCGTCCATATAGAAATAGACTTCGATGTAATTGGAGCTCATAACGACAAAGCCTTCCCCCATGTACCGAGGGGGCTCATCGACCATGGCAGTGTAGTTCGGACTCGGAGCTAAAATGACTTTACAGTTTTCGGCTTTGGCTTTCACGAAATGCATGAGGTGGTCCAAGCTGGACGCGGGTGGTTTTGTGCTGTACACCAGGTGTGCTTCCTCGACGCTGACTGAGAGCGTGGTGGGCACGAGGCGGTTGCCGAAGACGATGCGGCCTGAGCAGATGTCTATCTTGATCACGGGGATGAGGTCTCTCCAGGTGCGCGCCATGGCGGCCTCGGAGCGCACGGTGTCCTGCGCGCGGCGCCGCTTCTCGTTGGCGTCGTTCATGGCCTTGTCCCTGTCGGTCGAGTCGTCGTCATTCTGCTGCTTTATCACGGGGTCGAGACCAAAAGTTTTCTCGAGTTCGTTGTAAAGGTCACATCTGTTGTAGAAGTGAAGTTCGAACCCGTTTAACATTATAGAGAGACGAGTGTCTGAATGTGATAGGTCTGAAACCAAGAATAGAAGCTGTTATTGTAATAAATCTTCAGTTGCCTCGAAAAGCAGTGTCATAATAGAAAATATGTAGATAGGGTCACACGCATGAAAATTTGTACTTTCATTAATTACAACTGTAATTGTATATTATGTATTTTTATTTGTACTTTTAACATGAATCTGTCATAGTGTAAAATCCAGGCTTAAATATCAACAAAACATATCAACCTACTAAGTACTAACAAATCATTTTTTTTATTTTAACCCAGTTACCACACTGTTTATTATAAAACAGGTCTATTTATATTAATAATAATTTATGACTAACACCTGATTCCAAACATATGAATTGAGGAAAACATTTTAGTTTTGAAATCAGTTCCCACACAAATGTTGTTTTTGTTTGGGTAGCTTACTGTTTGCATTTAATTAACACATTAATGATTGCTTTGTCACAAAGTTTTTCTTTACTCAGTAATTTGAATACAGCTTTTTTTTATTAACTCTATTTAGTTTCATGTTAATGTGAATAAAAAGATGTGGAAAGCAGGTTGTATGCTAATCATGTAATACTTTATGCATGCAAATGCATTATTGTTACCTTCAGAGACATCTTTGGGCACATATGAGCGCCACCATCTGAATATCAAGTAGCCATCCTGGATACGGAGCGTGTAGTCGTAGTTGATGTACACAATGTCACGAAACATGATCTTGCCAGACAGCGCATTGAGTGTGAAGGAGCCTGATACAAATCAAATATTAAAAACTTCATAGAAATACATCACCTATGTGACACTTATGTGAAAATTAGACCTACATAAGTAAACAATAAAGTTCAATTTTTATTTATCAGTAACACAGATTATGGTGAATGTCCTATCATGTTTATCATGCAAAACAAATCAAATCAGTGATAATACGACTTTTATTAACACATTAATAAGAATACTATTCTCGGTGTAATCTATATTTATTTAAATTTAATTTTTGCCTGTTATTTAGTGGAATAATACTGCATATTTATGTTACTGGAGGTGGGCGTCAATAATTGCAACACAGTTTTTCAAAACTATAGCAGTTATTTTCGCGCATATTTTGTATTGTACAAATGTTTTTTTATTCCCAATAAACTTTTATTATTACTATTATTAATGTTTGATTTAACCAATGTAACTTTCAAAGGTTTATTTTCACTGCCAAATTAACAATAGGTCACTTACCAATTTTGAAGTTCTCATCTTGGAAATAAAATCTGTTGATTAGCCTCGTCAGTATATAGCCAAGCACGCGACTGTTGTAGTAAGTTATGTAAACGATCCATGCCATAGCCGAAATAAGGGACACCAGCAACAGAACGAAGTTTTGATCTATGGTGATATCCCCCAGGCTCTCCAGCGATGAGTTCCATCTCTGCGCCACCGGGTCGTCTACGGTTCCGTTCATACTATCCCTGAACACGCAAATACACTTTACTAACAAAAACAACAATAAAACTTGTGAGTAATCCACTTGAAACATAAACACGAAAATAATACAAAGCTACGCAGGAGGTGGTTACTCACATTGTTGTAGGGTAGTTTATCACTGATATATATCACATTTTACACTGTTATTGAGATTGAATAATCTCAATTGAAATAGCATTTCCTAAAGCTTTTTATTCTTTCTTTTCTTATCAATTAATCACTACTACACCCGTTCATCCGTAGTTCAGTCAGCCCCACAGATTAGTAAGAGTATGTAGTCAGCCCTTTTTGACAGCTCCCGTCATTAGCGGGGTTGTCGACTGTACACACAGATTAGTAAGAGTATATACTGTACATTTATATTTTCCCCTATTACATTTATGTATTTACTAGCTTTTGCCCGCGACTTCGTTCGCGTGGACTTCAGGTTCGTCCCGTCTAGTAGCGCAAAAAATGTGTTTTTTTACGACCTCACATCAAAAATTGTAGCCTATATGTTATTCTGATGTATAAGCTATATTGTGGTAAAGTTTCATTCAAATCCATTCAGTAGTTTTTACGTGAAAGAGTAACAAACATCCATACATCCATACATCCATACATTCATACATCCATACATCCATACTTACAAACTTTCGCCTTTATAATAGTAGTAGGATTATTATTATTTATTTACATATAGAAGTCATCCCATGATAAGAACACCAAAAATTAAATGAGGTTAGTAGAGCTCGGAGGTCTGTTTTGCTACTTAAAATATGTCTATTTAAGCTACTTGAATGAAAAAAGTAAGGAACGGAATGAAAGATTTTGATAACCCTCATGAATGTGTTTATCAACATTATTTTTTCATTCTCTTGTTTACGTGACCAGTGCTTTATGTCTTGCAGTCTTGCTTGCTCTTGTTTCACCCTTCGCTACCATATCATTATATTCTCCCTCAAACGAGGGACTTTTTCTCTAAAGCTATATCCCCACAAGCATGTAAGTTTCATTTTAGGCAGAAAATGTTCTTCTGTTCTGAACCTTTTCAATCTGTGACCTTTTCTTAGTATCAATGTTTTGGGGGTAAATTTTAAAATTTATAACACACATAATGTTTGGTAATTAAAACTATGTAATTTGCATGAATAATAAATAATTTAGTCATACTATAAAATAAGCATTATAGCAACTTTTCTGCAGGCAGATACCGACTCAACGGAGTAAAAAGAAAAATAGACAAATGTCAATTGGGTACTTTTTAAGGTCATATTTTTATTCTCACTTTTTATTCACATTTCTTTTGGTCCGTTCCGCTATTTTACTTTCATCAAAGGTCCGTTCCTTTTAATTTTAAATAAAAAAGACATGAAAGATTGTTAGTAATATTTTATTCGTAGATCTCAAAGTAACATTTCCTTTTCTAATAATGTACTTTTTTGAAGTTTATTTTCCCCTTGAAAAGAAACATCACTTATTTAAAAAAGATGACATGATATCGATCAGTGATTTGGTATCTCGAAACACCTAATATTCAAAATATTTTGCTGTAGTTTCGTTTCGAAGAATGAAAATAAATAATTCTTTACCACTTGCTTGAGCTTGAGTCTTGATTGAGTTGATCACTGCAATAGTAACTTGTAAGTTTATGAATTTTATGAACTAACTGTATTGAAACTAGGTATGTAATGTAACCCGCTTCGTTTTCTTATGCCACCAATGAAACTCGAAAGCTAAATGGATTTAGATGTTTTGTAATTTGTACAATGCTTGTACAACGGAAAAAACTTATCCCAAGGTTCATCACAAGCAATGATATTAGTAGTTTTTGTAGTCAAATAATATATTACCTACCCTGAGAATTAGACATTTTATTTATTCCCAGTACTTTACTTACCTACCTATAGTGTATTCATTCTAGATTTCAATATATGGGCGAAACGGCAAAATTTATAATTTTAGTTTGTTGCTGCTGTGTTATAGCTCTAAGTGAGTACATTATAGAACACAACTCTCCCACCCCCCCCAACTCGCCGCTTAACCCCTCCCCCCCTTGATAAAGGTCCCAAATTTCATATTTCCTCTATTTTCAGGAAAACTATACAAGCTAGGACAAAATGGTCAAGGACTAAATTATTTGTCAATAAATTACCTACAAATAAGTACTAACATGCATTTTGATACGACTTATAGTTTTTAACACGTTCCGGGACAGTGAACGCCTACAGGCGTAAAAACAATAAAACATCTATTGTGTCTGGAGTAGTGTCCCGGAACGTGTTAAGCTATGGAGCATCAAAGTCAAAGAGTACTAAAAATGATCGCTTAGCAGAAATACAACATTTAACACAAAATAAACAATATAATTTATAAATTTTGACAAGAAATGCGTTTCTGTAGTACTTACCTATCTAAAACAAATCAGTATCGTCATTGTTATCTTCTAAGGTTTGTCGAATCTACTAAGACTTGGGGTCTTGTCTGCATATGGTGGAACAACGGAATGCACTTTTAACACATCCACATATTTTTTTTTAGCCATTTTTGCAGCTGCATGTTAATGTTTTCAGTATCAACTGTAGAGCTTGATCAAAGTATGCAATGACAAGCTGAAGAAGGTGGTCTTTTCATAATAACACCGTATTGTTCTTGAGAGTTGGTCAAGAAGTGAAGTTGAAGTACGTAAATGTTTCGTAACACGATTATACTTTTTTCGGTTTGCTTAGCCCCATACTATGCAAAAATATATTTTTCTCCTGCCTTTTTACCTCCTCGCGTTAGGCATCAGGAGTTATTGTATCTTGCAAGTCGATGTTATATGTTATTGAATAGACTGAACCTTTTCTGTGCCTTAGAATGCCGATATTATGTAGTACGTCGAAAAGACATTGTCGTAGTGGTTGGGCAAGACATTGATCTGTTGGTTCTTTTACTGGGACTGACTCCACCACGTAAGAATATATTCTACTACATCTGCATTCTACAACAAAGGAAGGGTTTAGTCTTTCCTGTTTGGTAAAAAGACCGAGTTGAAAGATACAATAAACGTTTAAAATAATCCGGATGCCTCACACAAGCAGATAGAAGAGGCAGGAGAAAGATATATTCTAGGATAGTATCATAGTAGGTACCTAAAAAGTATAAACGATATACGAGAGGTCCACTTTTACAAAAACATTGATCTGAAGAACAATACAGTGGTGATATTATCAAAGTTTCCATCTTCAGGAGCTGCTTGTCAGAATTCAACACATAGGTTTTACTTTTCATCAAGTTAATTATGGCGAGCAAATTCATTCAACCCAGAAAACTGAAGCTGGTTTTTTTTTTAACTTCGTACCCTAAATACCACATAGGCACCAGCTCCACAGTAGATACTGAAAATAGTATCATGCAGCTGCAAAAAAGGCTACAGAAAAGTATGTGGATATGTCAAAGCTGCATTCCGTTGTTCCACCATATGCATACGTTGGGGCCTTAGTAGATTCGACAAACCTTTAGAAGATAACAATGACGATACTGATTTGTTCTAGATTGGTATGTACTACAGAAACGCATTTCTTGTAAAAATTTATAAATTATATTGTTTATTTTGTGTTAAATGTTGTATTTCTGCTAAGCGCACATTTTTAGTGCTCTTTGATGCTCCATAGCTTAAAAACTATAACTCGTATCAAAATGAATGTTAGTACTTATTTGTAGGTAATTTATTGACAAATAATTTAGTCCCTGACCATTTTGTCTTAGCTTGTATAGTTTTCCTGAAAATAGAGGAAATATGAAATTTGGGACCTTTATCAAGGGGGGGAGGGGTGAAGCGGCGGGTTGGGGGGGTGGGAGAGTTGTGTTCTATAATGTACTCACTAGGAGCTATAACACAGCAGCAACAAAATAAAATTATAAATTTTGCCGCTAAAAAATCTAGAATGAATATACTACTAATAGGTTGTTTTGTGAATACAGCCCATGCACTTCTTAAAAACAAAATATTTTAAGAAGAAAAAATACATACACTATTTTGTGATATTTGTTTGTGATACCTGAACCATACCTACCAACCTAGAAATAAAAAAATAACAAATGGAATAAGGAAAAAAACACAACAGCAAAAAATAATAAAAAAATTACATTACATTTTGGATAAGCCAAATTCATTACATGTCTGTTGGTGTCTGCAATGTCGCAATCAAGAGGACCTTAATCAACATAAGCCCCCAGAAGGCCCTGGTGCTAGTTTTCGGTATTGAGTAGATAATCACTCACCACTAGTAGGCCCTTGCCAAATGAGGTATACCAAAAAAGGCATCAACACTACATACATAAAATACATTAAAATAGTACATAAAAAATATATATAAATATTTGGGCCAACCAAATAAATAAAAATCTATATTCTTGACTTCATACTTCCAAATTGCAGAGGTACTGCTAAAATGGCTGAAAATTTTCCTGAGGAGTCTATCAACCCAAAAGTTAGGTAAGTCGCTTTCTATTGTGATACATCACATTCCTTTTTTTCTTAATATCTAACTAAAAAACAATTTACAAACTACAAAATAAAATTCTACTTTCAGATGGGTGTTGCCAAATCGAGTGGATGCCATCACATTTATAGGCAAAGAAGTGCTCATCATAGCCCATGACATCTACATAACATTCTTCAACCTGAAAAATCACTCTGAGTTGGTGTATGTTGCCAATTGCCATGAAAATGGCGATGGAGTTGATGCAGTTGCAGGTAAATCCGTAAATCACTAAAAGTTATTTAAGGCTGTACTGCCAGGAAACTGGACACAATAGAAAAATATTGTTTGGGAGTCACTGGCAACCACCATGGCGCTCATCGTGGTAATATTGCTGTCTAGTCAGCATTCCTCTTTCTGAAAAAGATTTTGTTAATTACACAAGAAGATATACAGTACATCCCTGGAACTATACTATGGAATATTACTCTGTGGACTTCTAAGAGAACAGTTACTTCAATAAAACTTCCTTTTTTTGCTTGTATATTTCCTATGTAGGTTGTAAGTTTTTATCTTATGTAAAATGAACCAATGCGTTAAAAAAGAATGTCAAAATTGTTTACAATATTCGGCAAGCAAAGAAAAATGGACTTTAAATGTATATCTTAAGTTTTTGATGTGTGGTGTGTGTCTAATTTTTACTCAGTTTATTGATGAACTTCCTTAAACCAAATATAAATTTCACAGGTCACAGGAGTAACACTTTTGCATTTGCTGAGAAAGTCAGGCATGGTCGAATAATGGTTGTCAACTACCCTGCATTCAATATTGTGACCGAGTTATTAGGTAATATTGTTGTTAGCTAATCAAAAATGTTTTATACAGTAATAAGATTCTGTATCATTCTAAAATACAATTACCTAATGTTAGTCTCACATTACGTGACGTAAGGGAGCTTCACCAAGACCCAAAGCTCCAAGCCAACCTCACCTTCACGTGGTGCGTCCTGTTTCAACAGACGAGGCTCTGGCGACCGACCGATGGCGGGATAACCATCCAACAAAAGGCGAAGCTAAATGTTGAGCTGTGACGGGCAGCAGCGTCACAACTACAAAGAGCTGCGCCTCTGCGCTCGCCAACCCGCCTGCCAAGCGTGGCGAGTATTGGCAAAATCCCCTCGTATGAAAGTACACACACAAACCAGGCCCCCAGTCTCCGGCAGCCCCGCTATTCCTGACTCCGGTGGCGGCCACGGTAACGGCGGGGCAGGGGGTGCTAAGAATCCCCGGAGGCGATCGCGCTACCACCCCCAACGACAACTGGCCCTGGTAACCTATAACGCGTGCACACTGAGGACAGACGAGAAGCTGCTCGAGCTGGAGGAAGAATTGAGCAGGTTACACTGGGACATAGTAAGTTTATCGGAAGTCCGTAGAGAGGGCGAGGACACGATAACTCTGAAGTCCGGCAACCTGCTCTTCTACCGGGAGGGTGACCAAAAGTCCCAAGGTGGTGTTGGGTTTCTCGTCCACAAGTCCCTCGTTAACAACATCGTAACCATCGAGAGTGTGTCGAGCAGGGTGATATACCTTATACTCAGAATAACCGAGAGGTATTCGCTGAAGGTCATACAGGTATATGCACCGACCTCGAAACACCCCGATGAAGAGGTGGAGGAAATGTATGAGGACGTAAGTAGAGCCATACATACTTCCAAAACCTATTTTACTGTTGTTATGGGGGACTTCAATGCAAATCTCGGCAGTCGTGGCGAAGATGAGTTGAAAGTGGGACCTTTTGGATATGGTCAAAGGAACGCCAGGGGACATAGGCTGGCCGACTTTCTGGAGAAGGAGGGACTCTTTGCGATGAACTCTTTCTTCCAGAAGCCGCCTCAAAGGAAATGGACCTGGTTGAGTCCGGATGGCACCACGAGAAATGAGATAGACTTTATCATGACCACCAAGAGACGGCTATTCAGTGATGTCTCCGTGATCAACAGGGTTAAGACCGGTAGTGATCACCGAATGGTTCGAGGCACATTGAATATAAATGTCAAATTGGAAAGGTCCCGCCTGATGAAGTCTACGCTCCGACCTACTCTTGCCCATATCCAAAATCCCGAGAGCTTTCAACTCGAGTTGTCAAACCGCTTTGATTGCCTAAAGAGTTGCGTTTCAGTTGACGAAATAAACAACGGGTTTGTGGAAACTGTCCAAACGGTCGGGTCAAAGTTTTTTAGGCCTGGCCGTAAAAATAGACCTCAAAAACTCTCGGTCCACACTCTCGACCTCATGGCAGAACGTCGATCTATGGCACTGCAGACCTCCGATAATGCTGAAAACTACAGGCTGCTTAATAGACGAATATGGAAGTCCTTGCGACACGACATTCGTGCCTTTAACACGAACAGTGTTAAAGAGACGATAGAGCGGAACCAAGGCTCCAAAGTGTTTGCAAGGGACATGTCTATTGGGCAAAGCCAGTTGACGAAGCTTAAGACGGAGGACGGCAGTGTAGCGTCGACGAAAGCAGAGGTTTCGAGGGAGATCGAGAAGTTCTATAGGCAGTTGTACACCTCAGTTGCCAAACCCGTTAATAGCTCGCCCAGAGACCCAAGAGCTACCCTGACCCGACACTACACTGAAGACATCCCGGACATCAGCCTTTACGAGATTAGGATGGCCCTAAAACAGCTTAAAAACAACAAAGCACCTGGCGAGGACGGAATCACAGCAGAACTTCTGAAAGCGGGTGGAACACCGGTACTCAAAGTCCTTCAGAAGCTTTTTAATTCCGTGCTGCTAGAGGGCATCACACCTAAGGCATGGAACAGGAGTGTGGTGGTGTTGTTCTTCAAAAAAGGAGACAAAACCTTATTGAAGAACTATAGACCCATCTCACTCCTGAGCCATGTCTACAAGCTGTTCTCAAGGGTCATCACGAATCGTCTCGCACGTAGGTTTGATGACTTCCAGCCTCCCGAACAAGCCGGATTCCGAAAAGGCTTTAGTACCATAGACCACATCCATACGCTTAGGCAAATTATACAGAAGTCAGAGGAGTATAATATGCCTCTATGCTTAGCGTTTGTGGACTATGAGAAGGCCTTTGATTCGATCGAAACTTGGGCGGTGCTTCGGTCTCTTCAGCGGTGCCACATAGACTATAGGTATATAGAGGTGTTAAAGTGTCTGTATAATAACGCCATCATGTCGGTCCGAGTACAGGAACAGAATACGAGGGCGATTCCACTGCGAAGAGGTGTAAGACAGGGAGACGTTATATCTCCGAAACTGTTTACAGCGGCACTGGAAGACGCCTTCAAGCTCCTGGAATGGGAAGGATTCGGCATCAACGTCAATGGCGAATACATCACACACCTTCGGTTTGCCGATGATATAGTCGTTGTGGCAAAGACGCTGGATGATCTGGGCATTATGCTCGAAGACCTTGACCGAGTATCCCAACAAGTGGGTCTTAAAATGAACATGGAAAAGACGAAAATTATGTCGAACTCCCGTGTTGTACCCACTCCGGTATCTGTTGGGAACTCAATTCTTGAAGTTGTTGACGAGTACGTCTACCTGGGACAAGTAATCCAATTAGGCAGGTCCAACTTTGAGAAAGAGGTCAATCGACGAATCCAACTCGGCTGGGCAGCGTTCGGGAAGCTGCGTAAGAGCGTCTTCTCGTCTCAATTACCTCAGTGTCTGAAGACGAAAGTCTTCAACCAGTGTGTGTTACCAGTGATGACATACGGATCCGAAACGTGGTCTCTAACTATGGGCCTCATAAAGAAGCTCAAAATCACACAACGAGCGATGGAGAGGGCTATGCTCGGTGTTTCTCTACGGGATCGAATCAGAAACGAGGAGATACGTAGAAGAACTAAGGTAACGGACATAGCCCTGCGAATCAGTAAGCTCAAGTGGCAGTGGGCAGGGCAAATAGCGCGAAGAACTGATGGCCGTTGGGGCAGAAAAGTCCTAGATTGGAGACCCTTCGACCAAAGGCGCAGCGTAGGACGTCCACCGACAAGATGGACAGACGACCTTGTAAGGATCGCAGGATCGCACTGGATGCAGACCGCTCTAAACCGGTCGTTGTGGAAAGCCATGGGGGAGGCCTATGTTCAGCAGTGGACGTCCTTCGGCTGATAATGATGAATGATGATGAGTCTCACATAAAAAAATTAGTATAACCAGCTGATATTCAGATACTTACAGATCTCTATTAGTTAGTGTTCCCGAGGCATATAGGCTTTTAGGCTTTTTTTTAAGGCTAGCCTATGAATTAGGGGCTACAGCGGGTTAAAAGCCTAAAAAGTCTTTTAGGCCTTAGGCTAGGCCTTTTTCATAGCCTTTCTTTTGTCTAGCCGATGACTATAGGCTTTTAGCCTATTTGTAGGCTAGGCGCATATTTAAAAGGCTTGAAAGGCCTAAAAACCTATAAAGATTTTTCGTCCTTTAGGCTAGGTCTTTTTTATTTATTGTTCGAGCATAATAATCGTCAACTTAATTTCACGATTTTATACCGCCCTTATGTAGGGGCACAGAATATATATAGTACTAGCGTAGGGGGCATAAGCGTTAACTTTGAGTGTCTCGAACGAGTCGGGCGAGCGCGTGTTTGATTTTACTCAAGCAACGTATGAATGTCGCACTGTGAACTCATGACTCGTGAATGATTTTCAAACTACCCTCAAAAAATGACATTATTTTAGTATCCGATTTGTAGCTTGCAGTACGTTTTGTATGATTTATTTATTGTTCTGGCTGATCTGTCAAGGAAGAGTTCTCTTCGTATTGTGGTTTTCCTGTAAGTGTAAATCACATAAATATTACAGAATTAAAGTGAAATTAACTACAGTGAGTAATTCTGGGTGCAAATACCTGGTCTTCGAATAAAAGTACCTACACAACAGCATCAATCTTGTTATTTCCTAACGTGAAGATGATTCTGATGTTTCAGAACACGAAAGAGAAGCGAGTGAAGAGAATGTTTTGCCAAATACGAGTACCTCATCTAGTACAAAAAAGTAAAATCTTCGCATTTTACCAAATCTCAAAATGGATTTAATTGTAACAATGTATAATAAGTAGGTAATTTATTATTTCCAATTTTAAATAATATTCATTTTTATTTAATTTAAAAATAAATACCATTAAAAAATTCTTGTTTGATTCATACTAAGCCATAACCTAAATAATGGCTGTAGCCTTAAAATAAGCCTACTACTCGAAAAAGACTTTAGTTGGAAACAAAGCCTAAAAGGCTATTTAGGCCTATAGGTTTTTTAAAATGAGAAGCCTTTTAAAAGCCTAGTAGTCTATCATGGCCATAGAAAAGAACTAATAGGCTTAATTTTAGGCCTAAAAGCCTATAGGCCCCGGGAACACTACTATTAGTTCCTATTATAAATCTATCTTAAGAAAAGTAAGGTATTTTAGTGGTTAAATATGTAAGAATGGGCTACATGTCATAAAGTGCAAAAAAAATACATTAATAATAATAATAATAAATATACTTTATTGCACACCATAAACAATAAAAATACAGAAACATCTTAAATATTAAATAGGAGTACAATTCAGGCGGTCTTATTGCTTGAAGCAATTTCTTCCCGACAACCTTCAGGTAAGGAAAAGCATAAAGAATGAAAGAAGTGGCATGGCGATGAAGCGTTTTTAACAAAAGATAAAGTGGAATTATTACATAAAATATGATACCACACCTGCCTAGTATGTGAAATGTGCATTTTTGATGGTACATGATTGAGAACCTTACTATTTTCTATCAGGGTTAGAAAACTGGATATCTTTAACGGCATTCAATTTTGAACCTTATTTTAGACACAAGTGTGACCAGATACAAAGGGCTGTGCATGATGGAGTGCGAGCTGGTGGCGGCGTTCAGCGGCTTCCCCAACTACCTGGTCGCGGTGTGGAACTGGCGCACGCACCAGCGCCTCTTCTCCGTGCCAACGAATGTGGTGCGCCGCAAGCAGATATACACGTGAGAAAACCTTTATGCCATGGTTAGCCGTCACGCAATGACATATCCCTAAGAGTCCAAGAATTTCGCGCGGTCGGACCGACAGCACGGTAGCTCAATTGGAAGAGCAGTTGGCCCGGTAAGCCAGAAAGATGCTGGTTCGAGTCCCGCCCGTGCGCAATTTTTAGTTTCTTATTTCATCTTTAAGAACCTTTATGCCTTTATTTGAACTGTTACAATAAGGGACATCAAAAAGTTAAGCATTAAACTGTGAGTACAGTCGAGAACTCCGCCGCCTTACCACTTTCGAACCAAATTGTTAGCCACGATATAAAAACGGGCGTCACTTCAAACAAAAGACGACGCTAGGTGCAAGGGAATTTGGCTTCTAAACTGACAAGGCGGCGGTGCCTCTAGTACTTTATGCTACCATAGTTAGGCACTTTTACAAGTACCATAATCACGGAAATTGAAATAACTGGCCAGTCATATTAGGCACAGCAGTTGAAATCCAGATAGGTATATTTAAGTATACTGATGACGTTTTGATCATCACTTGCAGATTTGTCTATTAAGAATTCTGTATCTCCTTTAACATACACTATCAATCAATGAGCGAGCACGTTAGGTTGTTAAACCAAACTGCCTGTCTGCCTGTCCTAAAGTGTGACGTACATTTTCCAGCGCCAGCCGCACCCACATGTTGATCTGCGAGTGCTGGGGCGAAGGCCTGATCGTGTGGGACGTGGCGCAGTGCTACAAGCGGAACCTGGTGCTCAAGCGAGAGAAGCAGGAGGTCACCGGCTGGGAGGTGTCCGAGCCCCCGCTCGTGGGCATCTCCTGGACTAATGAGGGCCAGCTGTATGCCATCGACCCGGACGCCAACTTGTATAGTGTAAGTATCTAAAACTGTTACTATAGCGCACGCGGATAAGCTAATCACCGCCTGAGGTATGTTAACGGTACGATAGGGGTGGTTGACAAACGTCAGTCTATACTTATCCGATTTTCGCTAATGGCGGCCCCTCTCAAAAGAGATAGGCCAGGTAAGCAGGAGATATTACAGTGCCCAGGTTTCGTCATGCATGACCGATGAGAGCAAACGGATTAACCTGTTTTGCGAGACGGTGGTGTCAACACCACCAACTTCCGACTGTTCCCGAGTGACTCCGAGCTTTTCCCGAGTATTTTCAAGACAAAAAACTTTAAAACAAATTTCGACCCGACCCGGGGACCTCTGGGGAAGTGACCAGCTAACTAACCGCTACACCAACGAGGTAGTCCATCGCGTATTACCCTTAAGTTAGAGCTACGATCATGTCTGTGTCTTATTCCTACCGCTCACATACGGGCGGTGAAAAGCACCTGGTGGTACCTGGTGTTGTAGCGAGAGCAACAAGAGGTCACCCGAGCAGGGGCGTAGCTACCGCCGTATCTGCCGTATCAATTTTACGGGCCCCCCGCGCCACGGGGGCCTCCAACGTGCGTAAATAAAATATTAAAAGCTTTTCACCCAATTTTTTTTTTCAGAAATGACAAAAGTCACAAAAAGCGATTTTTTTTCCCGCGTAAAGCGTGCGTTCAAAAGTTGGCAACGCCCTACATCAGTTATCGCGGGCTGCGGGATTTCCCCGTTTAAGTCATTTACTTCAACGGGGGAATCCCACAATAATCGATGTACATACGATACGATGATAAACCATGGAGAACAGTGTTTATTGATGCGTTTTATTTAATTGTGCATTACATTGTAATACAATTCCAAACGTTTTTTTACAAATACTGTTACAAATATATGCAAACGTTTTTTTTCTTTTGTGAGAAATCTTTACCCTTCCTGAGGGCCCCAAAACAAATTTTTATACAGGGCCCCGCCAAAGCACGCTACGCTTCTGCACCCGAGAGAATCTCCTGCTCTAATGGTGCCAGCCGTATGGCATCTGCCTTGACGCTAATCTGTAAAGTGTATGTATCTCACCACCACTACTGTGCATCTACCACCCAAATCCGCTCCGCAACGCGAGACGCGTGGCACCACGCCACAGAGTTTTATCATTTGGTAACTGTTTACCGTGGTGTCGTGCTTCACGTGAGCTGGACAGATCTGTCTGTAGAAGTCCGGTACTACAGTTTGATTGATTCTAAGGTTCTCACTTCTCGTAGAGTTCCGAAAGAAATTGAGCTGAACAATAATTCAATTATTGACCCCTAGTTTAACACGTTCCGGGACAGTGAACGCCTACAGGCGTGAAAACAATAAAACATCTATTGTGTCTGGAATAGTGTCCCGGAACGTGTTAAGTATTGAGGGCACATAAGTTTAGAAAGAAAGGCACTAGGTCAATAATTAAACTTACTACTACTAAAAGGCTTGATTAATAAATATATGGTATTTGTTGTAGCTTATTTAATACACCTAGATTAAAGTTTCACTGAACTGTTTCCAGGTCCTGTCGGACGGTATAGGCATGGTGACCCACCTGGAGTGGTCGGACAATTTAAAAGGGTCGGTCAAGCCGTGCATCTGCACCTTCGGGAACGGCTTCTTGATTTACGGACCCGATCAGTATCTACGGGTAAGTGGCTTAGCAAGTTTTTTTAAAAAAGTGGATTACGTTATTATTCATCTAACTGGGTTAACACAAATCTACCATTGAAGTTACTATAGCCGGAGTCGAAGCGTTCGAAAAAGAGTCGTGCGGCGATAATGACAAAAGATCTAAGTAAGTGGAAGCGAGATAGACATAGGCAAATGACAACTCTGTTGATAACTCGCGGACTGTAATAAAAAACGAGTATTGGTAACAACCAATCGCCGTTGAAAAAGTTTCCTCTTTCTTTCATCCACACATATCTTTAACTTTTGACGGTTTGGCAACTTTATGCAATTACATTACATTTGTATGCAATCCATTTGGAACCTTTACACACTCAATTTTAGTATTTCAACTTCTTCAATTGAAAGTTCAGTTTTTTTTTCGACTCAATAGTTAATCACCTTAATAATTCTTGCAATTATAATGTTGTTATTAAAGTGTTTTGAAACTATACAACCTTAAAATAAATAAAGCTCTTGCAAAATTCAACAGGCTTGCGTGTGTCGGCGGCCCAGAGGTGTAGGCATGCGCCCGGATAGCCTAAGATACAGGGTTCGATTCCTTGTCTGACACAGTTGCTTTTTTCAAGTGCAATTTAAACTAATAATTCTTTTTCTTTTTCAAGTCGTTGAAGAAAGGTGAAAAGGATTGGGTTGTGGCGTGGCAGTTCGAGCCGTTGGACGTGGTGACGCGGCTCGTGTCCAACGCGACGTGCGACCTCGCCGCCATGTGGACGCAGACTGGCATCGGGTACAAGATCTTTGGAGATTCTGAGGAGAAACTGGAAGCCAAAATATTCACCTATAAGCAGAGGTTAGTGTTGGGTAGTTCGGGAATGTTGTGTAGTAGGTAAGTAAGTAAGTAAGTCTTTATTGTGTATATGAACAAAGGTTACAAAGTTCTTATAAGTAGATATAGATAGATCTCTTAATTCTACCTCTATAGTTTGTGTTCTTGACGGATACTCACGTGGTGATATTATATAGATTTTATTTCCGATGATATGATAATAATTATATTCTCCTACCGATTTTCGGCAATGGTGGTCCATCTCAACAGCGATAGTACAGGTACGCAGGATATATTATAGTACCCAGATGTGTGCGCAATACCACATAATATATAATAGTACTACATACAGAACGGCCACTCACCTCCCCTCCCTAGTCTGACGTACCTCACTATCGCGCCGGAATTATGTATCTCATTATGCGGTCGCCTAGCAGGCATGGCACGCGCGCGCATGATTGCGACGTTGACGGAAGAACAAAGTTTTGTGTACGAGAGATGCCTAGGTACTGTGCAGTGTACGGGTGTCTTTCTTCCTCGAGAAATGACTCCGATAGGAGGTTTTTTCGTTTCCCAAAAGATGAGAGACTCATCTTTTGGGATCAAAATATGCAACCATAACCTATTCTAACTATTCAGTTACAGTGAACAACTTTAAAAACGTTAGGTAAAGGTAACATTCTTTAGAATTATGTGTAGTTAAGAAATTATAATTGTAATATTTATGTGATTAGTGAAATTAGGTGTTGCTAAGGTAAGATACTATCTTTTTATTTCTCCACGATACCACGTGAATATGACATTTCGAAAATGACTGCTTGTTACGTTGTATACTAAATTAAAGTAAATAACGTTGTTTAGGTATCTATTTATTTAAGTGAAAATAGCTATGACTAGTGTAACAGACTTTGTCAACCCTTATAGCGAGCACACAAACGCAGCGTCTGTGCAACACGCCGTCTGTCAATGTATGGCCAAAATGAAAAGTTTCTTCCGAGTGTCCGGGGTGTGGCAATACACAAGTGCACTCTCTGTTCCTTCACCCTCATTAATTCGGTGCGACGGCTCGGACATGACCGATGAGAGATCAGGCGCAGGACCAACGGCCTAACGTGCTCACCGAGGCACGAGGGTGTCATCACCACCAAATTCCTGACTCCGAACTGTTTCCTAATACTTTGAAGACAGTAAAACCCAGAAAAAATTCGTCTTGACCCTGGATTCTGGAACCTCTGTAGTGACCAGCAAACTAACCGCTACACCAACGAGGCAGTTAGGATCGTATAGTGTCTAATTTTCAACCCAAAGTGAGGCCTCGCTTCATAGTGCGTGCTAATGTTACAATCTGTAGTGCCACTGTCTATATTTGTAAGCTTTTTACATGTTTTTATTTTACTTGTAGGAATATCAAGAAAGTGCAACTGATCGCACCCGACTACAAGTATGTGGCGACTATGAACGACACCGGGGTTCTTTGCATCTACGATGCCGTGTCTGCTAAGATTGTAAGTAAAAAAAAACCAAACGAAACACATTGAACCTTGTCTTTACGCAGTTGCGCAAATGAACGCTCGAGTGTACTTAAGAGTAGTGTTACCGCACTATCGATAGTTGACCTCGAAAATTATTTACAATATCGATAGACTAAAACTAACGATAATATCAATAGTGGTGTATGGTAGCAATAGTCAGAGCCGACACTATTGATAGTGCTGTATGTCGATTAAATTAAACCAAACTGAGCTATTGATACTATGACTATATACTGTGATTTTTTTAACTACTGATATGGCTATCGATAGTGGTCTATCGAGCAACAATGCTTTTAAGAGTGATTACGTTTGAGTGGACACTTCAGTGTTAAGTACACTAGAGTTTCAATACTCTGCAATAGTCAACAGAGGAAAAAAATATCTACGTCAATGTTTAGCCTTGGCGCGCCACGTTAGCTTTAGAACTACATAAGATTGATTGTTATTATTACGTAAAAATAGATAAAAAGTTTTTTTTTTTGTAATTGGCTCCTAATTAATGCTTTTGGTATTCTTCAGGTAGCCATCAAAACGATCGAAGGCAACGACATATCCTTCGAGGCCAGTCCGGTGGAACCTCTCATAGTGGTCATCGGCGAAGTGGGCCACAACTACGGGCTCATGCTGGCCACGGTCGAGGATCAGGAGGGGCGGGCGGTGCTGCAGAAGGTCGGCGGCATGTGCCTCACGCACCAGATCGTGTCGCTCGTGGCGTTCTCTCCGACGGGACGAGAGGTGGTCGCCGCTGCCATGTCGGCAGGACACATCTTTATTATGAAGGTAACTATGGACTCGTGCTGGCCATAGTCGAGGATCAAGGGAAAAGTCATCATCATCATCATCATTATCAACCGTGGCCATGGCTTTTCACAACGACCGGTTGTGATCGGTTTGCATCCAGTGCGATCCTGCGATCTTTACAAGGTCGTCGGTCCATCTTGTCGGCGGACGTCCTACGCTGCGCCTTTGGTCGAAGGGTCTCCAATCTAGGACTTTTCTGCCCCAACGGCCATCAGTTTTATGAGCTGTGTGCCCGACTATGACTCTAGACATAGAATAGTAGGTAGTAGTAATAGTAGAATAATGATCGGTATTTTATTTGGATGAATATATCAACTTGAAAAGGTAATAAATAAGCAATATTTTTTTTGAAAAGGTATACAGTATTGATTTAATAAATATAAAACAAAATTTTGCTTTAACTGCCACCAAAAAATAATAGTCATATTATGTGGTATTTGCCTAGTTGGATTCAGGAATATAAACAATTTATATGAAATTTATTCTACAATAATACGATGAGATAGATTTAAACTAGTGGCGGCGCGGCGCGGGCCGGGGGCGCGGGGCTCTCCGCGGGCCGGCGGCACAGTGGCGCCGCACTACAATTACCACCACTATAGGTAAATGTGGAAATCGCCCATTATATTCACTGGTATAACTACACGAGCTTGCAAAACTATGGTCTACAGTTTTAAAATGCAATATTTTTAAAAACTATAAAATTAAGTTGAATATTTTGTTTTATAAAATATTATATTCCTATGAACTCATTATTACTTTACCCAAAGATTGTCTGGAAGAGATCGCTTATGGCGATAATACCGCCTAAATTGTACATTTCCTTTAAACGAATTTGTAATTAACCTATTTGATGTGCGATAAAGAGTTATCATATCTTATCTTATCTTATATCACCCTAAGTATGAAATTAAGTAAAATATGATTTTAATGCTAAAGAAATTAAACTTTTTTAATAATATTACAATCCCCACAAAATGAATCCTACACCCTTTACAATATTTCTCTATGACCCAAATGTATGACTATGGGAGAATGCTCTTATAATTAAGTCCGCCTTGCACACTTTAACATGAATAGAATATAATCATTTATTTGTGTTTAATTAAACAGGATACACAGAAAGCTTACAATAAATTTGATGTCTGACCCATTTAGCCATCGATAGAATGCAAACATTTGTGCAACAAAGTTTTTAAATAACAACTAACTTATTCTAGTTATCCAAAGACTACAAGCTGACGCTGGTACGGTACTCGGAGCTGGGCCGCGGGCTGGCGGACTGCTTCCTCATGAAGGTCGGCGACGCCATGCGCTGCTTCAGCCTCGTGCTGTTCTCCGACAAGTACGTCATCGGTGAGTGGCGCTGATGCTGTCTGTACGGTCGTGTCGTATCTACGAGGTATCTCGCGCCTAACTGCTACAGCACAAAAACGGGTGTCACTAAACGAAAGACGACGCGAGGTGCAAGAGATTTAGTTCTAAAGTGGTTAGGCGCGTGAGACCTCGACCGAACGTAACACCTTATTGACAAAATCGATTATTTTCCATGTTTTCTATTTCCACTACTTGATTTATGTAAGTTGTCGTTGCTATAGGCCTGGAGGTTTGGAATTTTATTTAGTAACTTTAAAGATGCTATTTTTGGCCGCGTACATCAGCATTTTGCTTCACGACAGCGTCGCAGATTAGTACTAAATATAGTAGAAAGAAATGCTTAGCACGTTCCGGGACAGTGAACGCCTACAGGCGTGAAAACAATAAAATATCTTTTGTGCCTGGAATAGTGTCCCGGAACGTGTTAAGCATGAGAAACCGAAATTGGAGAGTTCCAAGTCTTAAGTCGTCAAATAGAAGGACACTGTCCACATTGTTTTAGAAATATACTACAGATGTGACACGTAAAATATCTAAATAACTGTTTTTTAGGTGAACGGATAATCTGCATAAACGCAGACACGGGCAAAGACAACAAGTTCGCGGGCAAGATGCAGGGGCCCTACGCGAAGCTGATGCCGGTAGCCGCCAAGGACACCATGCTGGCCATACCGCACGTCTCCACCAAAGTGCACGTGCTCAAGCTATCTGGGGATGTGAGTATATTAGTATTGTATATCGGATATTGGCAAGAAACAGAACTGTAGGCCATCTATCGAGCGACTATCAGATGTTATCAAGATGCAGGGGCCCTACGCGATGTAACTGCCAAGGATACCATGCTGGCGATACCGCACGTCCCAACCAAGGTTCACGTGCTCAAACTATCTGGGGATGTGAGTATATTAGTATTGTATATCGGATATTGGCAAGAAGCAGAACTTTAGGACATCTATCGAGGACTATCAGATGTTATCAAGATGCTGGGGCCCTACGTGATGTAACTGCCAAGGACACCACGCTGGCCATACCGCACGTCTCCATCTAAGAACACGCTATCTGGGGATGAGAGTATATCAGTCTTCTTCTTCTTATTTAGCCACTGTATACCAATCGCTTGGTGTAGGCCTCCCTTAACCCTTTCCATTTATCCCTGTTTTGGGGCAGTTGGAAACCAGTTGCTGCCCGCTATCTCTTTTAGGTCGTCGTTTTATCTCATTTGGTTTACTCCATGTTAGGACTTCCCTGCACCAGGAATGTTCCTTTCTCGCAACATGACCAGCCCACTCCCACTTCAATCTTTCTACTCTCTCAACCACGTCAGTCACTGGCTTTGCTGTCTCAGCCACATTAGTCTAGTATAACAGATATTGGCAAGAATCAGAAAGTTCAGTCATCTATAGAGCGACTATCAGATGTTATCAAGATGCAGAGATGTAGACAGTGACCTAGTAGGCTATCAACTCAAAATAAACACTATCATTCTAGATCGACACCTTCAGTGTATCTGTGTCTCATCATCATCAAATTAAAGAGCTAGGTTCTTGTCGAAGGAGTTTTTTTTTCACTATTTACTAGTTGACTTAGAAAACGACAGCCTATATAAAATTATAGAGTGATTATGAAACGTAACAACAATCCATTTAAAATATTATCTCGTGTGTGACTCAGAAAGGCGTGACGGTGTCTGTGAAGATGGGTCCTGTGCTGGAAACGGGCCACGAGATGAAGCAGTTCAGCGCTTTCCTGAACGCCAACGCGTTCGTCACGTTCGGCTACGACGGCGCCGTCGTACTGCGCAAACCCCACTTCCCGGACCAGTATGGTAATTTGGCTTTTACACTGCCCTTAAATACTTTTTGGAACGTCCTATCTTTCATGGGATGGGTTTTCGTTTCTCTAATTCTGCCAGAAGCAGTCATGCAAGAGCCTGATTTCAGTGGTAAAAAAAGACGAAATTGAGAATGTGTAGCTTTCGGCACAAATTCCATTCATTTCTTCGAATAATAGAAGTCTTTGACATTCAATAGAAAGCTATTTCCTTGTAGTATATTGTTGACAAGGCATTGTTATTGTTATGTGTATAACGATAAAGTTATGAAAGAAGCCAAGATTTCCTTTTTTTCGTCATCACCACTTTTGTTTTCCGGTTTCAATTAAAGGTAAAATAATGAATATAAAATATTTTTTCGCTTATCTTTATGTATCATTTTAGGTCTACTTTAACCTCCTATCGAGTTTCCACTTTATCCAATGACACACTGTATAATTATATACCGATAATTATTTCTCGCAGATTTCAAGCTAGTGATGAGCCACCGCTACGAGAGCGGCATCCGACAGGCGGTCATCGACACGGCCAACGAGTTCCTGGTGCACCTGGCCGGGAACCGCACCGTCTCCTGCACCTTCCTGCACGCCGGACGCGAGGACCTCGCACACAACCCACACCATGACGAGCTGGACCCTGGGTTCTTCCAGAACATGGAAACCATGACGATTATAGGGATAAATGACAGTAAGTTTCACTGGATTTTATACAGCTGGCTGGTGTTCACATGGAGACCAGATGGATTGTAGGTAAGCAATAATATGTAATGGATATCAGCTAGCTGGGTGTCTTCTGCATCAGCCTGAACGGAGATCGGGAGGACTTTGCACACAACCCGCACCAAGCCATTATCAGTTTTTTTTTTTTTTTTTTTTTTTTTAACAATAACAAACATTTATTTCTCACCAAAAATATACATGGTTCAAAGCATACAGTGATCTATCCTAATTAGATTATGGTGGGCTGAAACCTGAACTAGGATGATTCCTGTATCTCAGGTTATCAGCCCTCCACCCCATTCAGAGAACCTACTTAAATTAAAAGAAAAAATGAATAAATAATGTATTACTATTAAGTAAACAAAAACTAAACAATTAAGACATTCACACCATTTACAATTGATTGTGAGGGTAGGCTTCAATCACAAAGGAGCGTCAGCGTAGGGACGTGTCCCGAGCCGTCAAGCAAGTAGCACTCACAATTTACGCTTTATGTTTTAATATTTGGTGTGTGGTACAAGTTTTAAATTGTTGACGTATTACAGGTAGTTGTATACATAAGATATTTGTACATAGGAGTATTTGTATATAAATATAAGTTGGTACCCAAGTTCTTCGATATCAGGCGGATAATGATTATTGTAGGTATAAACGCCAGTAAGCATAATTATAGTCTGGCAGGTAAAAGCTGAACCTCGCAAAAGGCGGCAAATAAAAAAAACGGAATATATAGGAGTTAATGACAATAGTCAGTGCCTTCCAACGTTAGCTTTGGATTGACTTGTAATTAATTTACTAGACCTTAATTTTACAACTCTCTTGTTTCATATATAATGTTGTTCTATTGCATTGTTGTTATTATTATCGGCTTATTTCAATCCCACCATTTCCAGAGAACTACCTCGACATCCAAGAGGACAAGAAAGTCCGCGAGGAGACGATGGACTACAAGCGCGCTCGCGAAGAAGTCGTGCGAAATTTCGAGAACATTCGCTCGCGGCTGGTGCTGCTGCTTGAGGAGAACATCGCCGAGATACCGCTGCATCAGCTGTCGCTGGCCGAGTTCAACCTGCACCACGAGCACAGGAAGGAACGACTCAAGCAGGTATGAAACTGATTTTCGATGCATCATTCTACGATATTCTATTCATTTAGGATAAGACTACTCATACCGTCGCGAGCGACTGAGCGAACCGGTCGCGTGTTCTATTCCTTCTTGCATCGCCCAGTGAGCGCAGTATTACCTACGCACTACGTCACCGCGCTGCACACTATCCGTGCCCGTGTCGATCTGCTACGCGCGCGCTCACAGACCAATTACGAAGATAGAGGCCGCGATCTACGCGAAACTGCAATGAACACTTTAAATAGTACTTTCGGACACTGTAACGAAAACCCGCCTGAAGCAGAAATGAGCTGCGATGGATCGCTCATAGACAAGGAATCACCTCCTCAATATGTCACATTCAGGAGAGGGACGACCAACCCAGATGCGGTAGATCTTCGCAAAGACTTTCAAGCATTCCAGACCACTATGATGAACATGCTCGAGAACTGGTTTGAAAGACAGGATGGAAAATTTGCTGCTTTCATCAAGGACTTCAGTGACATTAAGGATTCGATCACGTTCATGAATGACAAATTTGAGGATTTAAAAGCGAAAACTAAAGAAGTAGGAAAACGCGTCACTTCCCTTGAAAAACAGGTGGCGGACTCGAGTGAATCTCCTCGACTTGGTCAACTAGAGGACAGGTTGGATGCGATGGAACAGCAGGCACGTATGTGCAATATCGAAATCAGCAACCTCCCGGAAAGCGCGGCGAAAACTTGCTGACCATAGTTGAGGGCCTTGCTACGCAAATAAAAATTACTCTCAACAAACAAGATGTCGTCTCTGTTCACCGAGTGCCGCAGGCTTCTCCTACTAACTCACGCCCAAAGAACATAATTTTCAAATTCTCAAGTCGTTTACTCAGAGACAACTTATAACAGCTGTGCTCATGAACAAAGGCATTGACTCCTCGCAGCTAGGCATAGCTGGTGCTCCTCAGAAGATCTACGTCAATGAGCATCTCACATTGAAAAACAAGAAGTTGTTACGAGAAACCCGTGAAGCTGCAAAAAAGCATGGATTCCGCTTTGCTTGGGTCAAGCACGGTTCAATTTTGGTCAGAGCCAGCGAAACTACACCTGTTATCGCAATACGATCAGATAAAGACCTACGAAGAATGGAGCAGAAAAAATGAGGATTGTGTTGACTTTCGTGGTTTGCATCTGAAATTGAGTTACTATGTACTGTTTGTGACCGTCAGTGTCCTACTTAGGCCCACTTGCGCATGATGGCTTAACCGAGGTTTACGCTAACCCTTGATTAAATCATCATTCTGTCTCTGTCAACGTCAAATAAACTGACAGAGACAGAATGATGATTTAATTCACGATTAGCGTAATCCTGGGTTAAATCATCATGCGCAAGTCCCACTTAATTGTTTTGGTTTGAATGTGAGTGGTTTCTACATCGCGCATTGGTCTATGTGTTTACTACTGTGGTCGAGTGCTCGTGCGATGTGGCCGCTGTGTACCCACTTGCGATCATATTATGTTATACGAGTCTTAGTTTTCGGTGATTTATCTTTTTTTGATTTTGCAATATTTATGTTACGTACGGCAGGTATTTTAAATTTTCATCTAATAATTAACGACCTACTTAATCTTCATAAGAGCAGCAATTCCCGAGATATTATTCTCATTTCAAGCTTATCGCAACTACACATACATACAGATCTTATATTGCAGTATTTATTTGATCTAAGCATATCTAGTAATACTTTATAATAATAGCAATTATCACGGAAAAGCCGATTTCATAGGATCAGTCGAACTACGCGACGCGTCAAAGAGAATGAGCGAGTCGGAAACGCCACCTGTCAAAGTGGCTGATGATTATTTTACCGTTGCCGTCTTGACAGGAAGTGTCATTTGTTGTACACCTATCGATTGATTACGATGATCTCCCAATCGAATGGTTTATCGATTAACAGTTCGGCCATCCTGACCTTACTTCGACCACGAAGTACCTGGAGAACAGTTGTCCAGACCAGACCACCATTCCCGGAGATACCTATTTAATAAATAAATATAATAGGTATAAATAAATATTTAAATAAACAAATCCATCTAGTAATTATTTCGATTTAACCATGCTCAAACATTAGCTGGATACCGTATCTTCACACACAGCGAATACAGAATGTAAGATAAAAGTGGGAAAAAAAGTTATACACACAGTAAGTTCAACAATACCAGGGCCCAAAGCAGTAGATTTACAAACAAACTCACCAAAATCGAACAGAATCATCACCCCGAAGTCACTCTGCACGTACAAGCAGTATGCCACTGAAGTAGATTCAATCTACCACGACATGTCCCACACAGTTCTGCATATGTGATGCCCACACAGTTGGTTTACATGTGACATGTACACACAGGTATGCATGGTTTGCATGCCCACACAGCTCACACAAAGTTTACACACTACACTACACTTATGTCCTCAATATAATTGTTCATTAATATTGAATGCACATACTCATTATTTTAATGTTCATTTACCAGGCTTATTTTTATTTTATTTTATTATTATTATTATTATTTTTTTTTTTATTCACAGAATCATACGAAGTTTTTATATTTATTAATTATTATTATTTTTTTTTTTTATTATTATTATTTTTTTTATTATTTTAATTTTTCACTCTTCGTCATCAGAGGATGATGTGAAATCCCTTGCATGCCACAGTTTCATTTTGTCACGAGCTACTACACTTTTATAGGCTCTCTTACCCTTAGTGACTGATTCAACTTCAAAACGATCATTCGGCAGCACAGCTTTCACCTTATATGGGCCAGCATATGGGGGTACTAGTTTCCCGCTGGTGAGACCAGGTCTTAAAATTTTCCTTTCCACCATCACAAGATCCCCAATTATGATTGATTCCGGTAGGGCACGGTGCTTGTCGTACCTCTCTTTCATAAGGGATGCATTCCGCTCAATTACTTTACTGGCGTCTTCTCTTAATTGCGGCAGCTCGATCGGAGACAAAATAGGTCCCTGCAGATCACCTCCCAGGCGAGGCCTGAACCCGCACAAAAGTTCTAGGGGGGACTTGCCTGTACCCTGGCACACTGTAGAATTGATTCCCAATTGCACTTTATGAAGGTGTGAATCCCATCCCTTTCGTTCTTCTCCCATATACGCAGTAAGCGATGCCAGAATAGTACGGTTCAAGCGCTCCACCTGCCCGTTGGCTCGAGGTGTAGCAACTGCATTTAACACATGCCTGATAGCATGGTCATTGCAATAATCGTTGAATTCTCGCCCAGTAAACGCTGTCCCCCTATCACTTATGATGCGCACTGGATGCCCAAACACTCTACTCAGCCTTTGAAGTGCTGTAATGGCTCCCCGCGCATTGGCACTGGTCACCGCCTCCAACCATACAAACTTGGTAAAGCCATCTATAATAGCGAATATATAAGTTTTGCCAGAACTCTTACAGAATGGTCCAAGGTGGTCCACATGGAGAGTGTGAAATGGCACAGGAATCCTTGGAATTGGGTGTAATAAACCAGGCTGCTTCCCTGTTGGCTTCTTTGCATACTGACAGCACAAACAGCTTTTGACGTACTTCTCTATGCATCTTCGCATCTTGGGAAACCAATATTTGGCCATGATCGCACTAATGCACTTTTCAGTCCCCAAATGTCCATTGTCATCATGGTATATTCTCATAATATGTAGCCTTGCTCCTTTAGGCAGAACCGGTTTCACTTCACTGCCTACCCTGCGGTGAAGGCGGTCATTTATCAATTTAAATTCTTTTCCTAATCCACCACTTTTATTTTTTCCGGCTTCTTCTTCTAACCTTAAATTGGTCTTAATATTTTGGATTTCCTCGTCACCTTCTTGGAGAACATCAATGAGATCCTTTTCTTCGATGTGCTGGATACAAATAGGGTTGCGACTAAGCGCATCGACATGTGTCATAGAAGTTCCTGGTCGGTGATCAACTTCAAAATCATATTCTTGAAGGTCAAGCCACCATCTGGCGATTCGGGGACTTAAATCCCTCTTTGACCAAGTCAGGCGAAGAGCTGCGCAGTCTGTCACTACTTTGAATTTACATCCCGTAACATAGACCTTGAACTTTTGGATGCTAAAAACGACAGCAAGCGCCTCAAGTTCAAAACTGTGGTAGTTCTGTTCCGTAGCGGTAGTCTGGCGACTGGCATAAGCAACAACCTTGAAGTTGCCATCGTCTTGTTGTTGTAACAATACTCCTCCCAACCCAACTTTGGATGCATCGGTATGTATGTGAATGACTTTTTCCGGATGGTACACTGCCAAGACTGGGTCAGAGGTTAACGCTTCCTTCAGTGTCTTCATGGCATGTTGTTGTTCCTGACCCCAACACCAATCTTGAGTTTTCTTAGTGAGCATAGTTAGTGGCTTGGCTATGGATGCAAAGCCTTGAATAAATTTGCGGAAATAACTCGCAAGTCCCAGAAATTGTCGGAGCTCATGTAAATTCGTTGGGGATTTGAAGTCCTCCACAGCAGCTACTTTCGAAGATGATGGGCGTATTTCGCCATTCGATATAATGTGACCAAGGTATTCCACAGTGTCGGTAAGAAATATGCACTTTTCAGGTTTAAGTTTGACACCCGCCGCTGCTATCAACCCCAGCACTTGTTCTAGGTTTGCTAAGCAAGTTTCAACGCTGCTGGCCCACAAAATGACGTCATCTATGTAAACCTCCGCGCACTTGTGCAGAACCGGTGCTAGGATGCTATTCATCGCCCGTTGGAACACGGCCGGTGCATTACACAAACCAAAGCTCATCATCTTGTACTGGAAGTGTCCTTCGGGCGTCACGAACGCTGTTAAAGGTCGAGAGGCCGGTGCTATTTTTACCTGATGATACCCGTTTGCCAGGTCCAGGCAGCAGTAAATGTTCTTGCCAGCTAACTGGTCCAATAAGTCTTGGATTACCGGTAAAGGATATCTTTCTTTCTCTGTGATTTTGTTCAGAGCCCTGTAGTCCACACACATTCGATAACCCCCATCCTTCTTCCGTACTAGTATGACAGGGCTCGCATATGGAGATGTTGAAGGTTCAATCACCCCGGCATCCAACAGCTCACGTACCATATTTCTTACTATATCCTTTTCATGAAATGACATTCGGTAAGGTTTGTAATTGATAACTTTATCTTGAGTGAGTCGGATATTCATCTCTATATCACAGTTTCCCAACTCTACTCCACCACCTGAAAAACAGTCTTGATACCTGCTCAAGATCTCCTTCAATGAATTAATTTGAGTGTCAGTTAAGTTACTGCCTATAGTGTATTCTTTCTTTGTGGTGTTATTGGTGATTTCAGCCCGTGCCAAACATTCCTCACTATCAAGTTGTATCACTAAATTTGTCTTATTAATAATTTTGATTACAGCATTTCCATCGTCGCTTTCTACATCATGACCTAAAACTTCCTTTTCACAGTTGGGCTTCATGTGTTCACTCTGATTCACCTTCAGAGCACCAACTGTCAGAGGGTCTGTTCTGACTAACACTTTATTAAGTCCAGGAGATAAAGCAATATTCGACTTAGGATAAAGAGAGACTTTGGCACAACTATCACAATGCTCGATCAATTGTAGTCCTTCCTCATAAATGTTCAGATGAGTTGCTGTTTTAACTACTACAATGTTTGGGGCCTCAGTAAAAGGTTGGCCCACCAACACTTCAAATTGTTGGACACCGTCTGGCACAACATAAAGTTCTGTCTCTTTTTCCACACCGTCCACGTTCAGTAAAACGGTCACTACCCCTAATGGTAGAGTCAACGCGTTGCCATATCCTTTTATGACCACTGAGTCATCCGGTCTTGAATCCAGTTCTTGCAACTTGCAGAAACTTTCTTTGATTGTATTACAGGAGCTTCCAAAATCAATATAGGCTTGAGCTTTTATACCATTTACTTGTATTTCTTTGTAGTATTTTAGATCTGAACTCTCACTGGAAAGAATTTGGATTTTTCGAGATATCCTGCCAGATTCATCAGAGGCAGCTTGTCTTCTACACTCCCCAGCCAAATGCCCTTTCATGTTACAGGTTGTGCAATACTTTTCATTGTTTTTCTTTTGAAAACACCGTTCTTCTTCATGTCCGATTTTGTCACAATAACGGCACCTTCGCTTGTCTTTGCTGCTCCCAGTAGGTCCTCTAATGCAATATATGGCTTTGTGTCCAACCCGACCACAAATATAACAATTTCTACCTCTTTCGCCTGCCTGCTTACTAATTGCTTGAACACCTGTCCTAGGTGTTGATCGATTATCTTTGGAGTCGGCACTAGCAGCATTTACATTGGCTAAGTAAACTAATAGAGAACTAGTAGTTGTGCATCCAGCCGACACAGCTCCTATTTCCATTAATCTGTTACCTAATGTTCCAATTATAGCTTCAGCTATCATGCTGTCAGCCATGCCACACGACAGCCCCAAACCCAACTTCTCATAGTAAAACTTAATAGGATCTTCAGTGGCTAGCTTTACTCTATTTACCAACTCCCTTATTTGAGCTAATTTATTTTTAGTAAATGGGAATGCTCTTATCAGTTTTTCTTTCCACTCTGCCCAGCTAATATCATAGGAAGCCTGATGTTCGTACCATCCTCTGGCATATCCTTTTAATTTAGAAGTACAATTGCAAATTAATGTTCTTTCGTCCCATCCATGCATTTGTGCCGCACCTTCTAGATTCCTGATCCAGTGTTCAATAGGAACGGTGGTGACTTGCGGATCAAATTCAGGGACAAAGTCATTCCGACCCATGTATCGAATGGTAGAGTTATCAAAGTTTATGCTGGCATTGCTGGCTTGTGGTATAGGTGTGAGATTTGGGGTGCCACCACCCAGTAATGTTGACGATGGTACCGCTTGTACATTTTTCTTTTTTAAATCTCGAACATAGTTTTCTAAAGCGTCAAGCCTACTATCTCTTCTTTTGAGTTCACGCATATATTTCTTCCTGTAACGAATGTCGTTTTCCTCATTGGAACTGGTGCTACTGCTAGAGCTAGAAGAATAATCTCTTTTCTTGCGGTCACCCATTGTATTACTAAAGGGAAACCTGATGTTTTCACACAGAAATATCAAAGGAATTGAAAATGCACACGTTTAGTTTCACACAGTTTCAGACGTGTAATTATTATGACACACGGGCAATGGTATAATTGTATTTTTCGAAGGAAAGGCGATATGTAGTACAAAATGGAACAAGCTCACCCAAGTCCAGCAGTAAGCAGCGAGGCAAGGCACTTAAAGTAACAAAAGCTGATTCACACACAAACAGTTTATAAAAATTGAAAAGCGCAAATATGGCGATAGGTTAGGTCAATCACTTGTTCCCAAAAATCGTTTGGAATCCTGTTAGTTCCTTAATGAATTGAGTCAATTATGTTAGCACGCACTTAATTAATCACTAGCTTATGAATATTTTAGCATATTTCACAGTAAAAGCGAGTAAATTATAGATATGCACCACGCGGCCACACCGGTTGGGCCGGCCGGGCACGTGTCACCGGCACCGCCGCCGGTACGAGTCGAAACGACGCGCGACGTTGATCCTTGAATGTATTCATTAGTTTTTACGATAATACATTTATTTGTAAGCGTTTTTTCATCCCACTTCTGAAATAATAGCAATTATCACGGAAAAGCCGATTTCATAGGATCAGTCGAACTACGCGACGCGTCAAAGAGAATGAGCGAGTCGGAAACGCCACCTGTCAAAGTGGCTGATGATTATTTTACCGTTGCCGTCTTGACAGGAAGTGTCATTTGTTGTACACCTATCGATTGATTACGATGATCTCCCAATCGAATGGTTTATCGATTAACAATACATTTATAAGCGTCGCAGAGATAGATAAAATTGTTATCTATTATCAAAACTGTAAGGGATTGCGGACAAAGCTTAGCACTTTATTCATGAATATTTTGGCGGACTCATATGATGTGATTGTGCTGTCAGAGACGTGGTTAATACCTACTATTGCCGATGGTGAGGTAATTGACTCAAGGTATGTATTGTTCCGTTGTGACTGGGATCGAGACGCGACGGGCAAGCGCGATGGTGGAGGCCTACTCGTGGCCGTGCGCCGTGGCCTGCCGGTCGAATGCTGCTCACTTGCGTCGGACCGAGATGGTACTTTTAACAATCTTAACTTACCTGCTATTATAGACTGCGTGTTATTAAAAATTAACTTTCAAGGTTTGTATCATATTATCTGTGGCGTGTACATTCCTCCTGCACAAAATGTCAATACCTACACAGCATTATTTGACGCTTTACAGTTAGAACTGAGTGATAGGAAACTAGATAAGTTCTACATAATTGGAGATTTCAATTTACCACATATAGACTGGCAAGATCCATCCTCAGGTATTTCTTCCTATGCTTACGATCCTAGTGATCTATTATGTAATTCAATTTATAATTTTTTAAACACTAACAAAGGTAAACAATTTAACACAATGAAGAATAGTATGAACCGCACACTGGATCTTTTTATCACAAACGAGGATACCTGCATTTGTGAAACTCCGCATAATTTACTCGTGCCCCTAGATCGCCTACACCCGCCTTTTTGTGTACAAACTTCTTCTATACGTCCGTGTAAATACATCAAACCTAAATCAATCCCCAAATTTAGGTACTTTGAAGGCAACTACTCTGATATTATAGCGAGTATTAATAGCGTGAACTGGCCTGAAATTCTGAATACCCCATCCTTGGAGACGTCCGTAAGTGTTTTTTACGAAACGATTTATGATATAATAAGGGACAATGTTCCGTTGCGTCCCACTAAATCTAACGACTTTCCTATTTGGTTTTCACGCCCGCTCATACACATGTACAAGAACACGGAAAGAGCTTGGGTAAAATGGAAAAAGAGTAACTCTAAAACACATTACGAGGAATTTTCTTTATTTCGAAGTAGATTTAAAAGTCATAGTAAACAATGTTTTAATAAATATATTGAATCAGTTGAGAAAGGTATAAAATCCGATATAAAAAAGTTTTGGTCCTACATTAAATCTACTTATAATAAAACTAGTGGTATTCCATCTACGATTAAATTTAATAATGTCGAATCTGACCAGCCTGAACAAATTTGTGACTTATTTTCGACGTTTTTTTCATCAGTTTATGAACAATCAGGTGATGAGATGGACTATGAGACTTCACATTTCAATGAGAAATGTGATTTTATTCTTAGTGACATAAACATCCCTCTAGATACAATAGTAAAAAATCTTAAATCATTGGATATTGCCAAGGGAGCTGGCCCAGACGGCTTACCCCCTTTCTTCTTAAAATGTACTTCTGAAGCAATTGCTGTGCCGCTGTACATATTGTTCAACAGAAGCTTGCGAGAAGGAGTTGTTCCTGAAGTCTGGAAGACAGCTAACGTAACTCCCGTTCATAAGAGTGGTAGTAGGAAGGTCGTGTCTAACTATCGTCCTATATCGCTGTTGTCCACCTTATCGAAAGTTCTTGAACGAATGGTACACGATCATATATATCCTCATTTACACAAAATTATAATTAAAGAACAACACGGGTTTGTTAAGCATCGATCAACTACTAGCAACCTTGTTCTATATACAAATTTTTTTATTTGAATCTTTGGACGCACGTTCACAGGTCGACGCTGTCTACACTGATTTTTGCAAAGCTTTCGATAAGGTGGACCATGACATGCTTCTGAGGAAGCTTGCATTTAATGGAATTCGTGGAAACTTGCTAAGATGGTTTTCTTCATATGTAAGAAACAGAACACAGAGAGTAGTTATTAATGGTTTTAGGTCTAATATTATCAAGGTAACCTCCGGAGTAGCTCAAGGTTCTATATTAGGACCATTACTTTTTGTTTTATTTATAAACGACATAGATCAGTGTTTTAAAAACACACATTTTTTATTGTACGCTGATGACCCAAAAATCTATCGCACAATCACAACTTTAGAAGACTGCCGTAAATTTCAGTCAGACCTTGATCTTTTTACAATTTACTGCAATGAAAATAAATTAAAACTTAGCTTGCCTAAATGCAAATCGATAACTTTTACAAAAAAACTTAATGTCATTAGTTTCCATTACTCACTTTGTGACACTGTCTTGGAGGAAGTCACTGTAATAAGAGACTTGGGTATCTTCATGGACTCAAAACTTCACTTCGATGTTCATATCAATCACATCACAGCTAAAGCCTTCCAATTGTACAGTTTCGTTATGCGGTCTGCCAAACCATTTAAATGCCCCTCTTCTTATTTGTTACTTTATAAGTCGCTTGTCAGATCTCAATTAGAATATGCAACATCTGTTTGGAGCCCATACTATGCAAAGTACAAAGAACAAATTGAGAGGGTCCAAAGAAAGTTTGTGCGATCAATGCACTTTCGATGCTTTCACGCAAGGACTTCCTGCGATTTTCTACTTCAAAAGTACTCTCTGCCTAAGCTTGAAGTGAGAAGAATCATCTTAGATGTCATGCTTTTGTACAATATCTTACACAGTAAATTTGACTGTATAGAACTCGTCAATCAAATATACCTGCACGTGCCTTATCGCTCGTATGCTGTTCGTCAAACTAGGAAACCTACATTATTTGCTCTTAAAACTCTAAGACGCACGCAGGTGAGCGTTGTCCTTTGTATAGAATAATGAGTTTGTATAACTATTTTTTCTGTGATGTTGATCCTTTCTCAAGCTCACCTGCTAACTTTAGAAAAAATGTAAATGTGGCTGTCTGTGAGGGTTTTCGTGCCCTCTAGTGCGATAATTTACAAATAAAATGTATATTTATATTTTTTAAAGTTACACTACACCGTATTTGCTCTGTTTGCCCAAATGTCGCATGTTTTAATGTTAAAATATTATATCTGTGGACAACGGTGCTGGTATCATTATAAGTAATTTTTAAACTAGAATATTTAAGGTTAATCCAACAATGTAATTGTTTGTTGTCCTTAATAAAGAGAGAAAAAAAAGACTAGGCAAGCGTACGCGCGAAGATGTGGACATTTTGTATGTAAGTATAACATTTCATTTTTGTAACTTTTTAAGTTTTCCATTGTTTTAGTTTTAATAAGGTTTTGTGGTGACATCTCAACCTCAAAGGTCTCCACTGAAAACCAGCGTCATGGCTTGTCATGGCAATAAAGCTGAGTGGAAATCAATTTGGTTTCACTACTTATAAATGTTTTAATTTTTATGTTTATTTTTGTACTTTTGTAGTGTACCGAATATTTATATTACTTTTATTTCTATCCTAGCCATCCTATGACCAAGTTAGGTAGATGCGTCACTCATTTATTGTGAATCGAGTGATGTAGCAGATGGTATCTTATTTTGTAAGACGCTCATTAGGTGACGGATAAGATGCTTATTTTTGTGTTTTAACCATATTGCTGCTAAATGTGCAATATCTTCTTCTTTGTCTGGCTCTTTCTCATTTTATTTGGGGTCGGCCCTCCGTGTCACGCGTCTCCAGGTAGCTCGGTCTGGATCGTCTCCTGGCTAACTTGGGCTTCTTTGAGGTTTTTATTGACTATGGACATCCATGTTATTCTAAATGTGCAATATAAAAGATAATATTTTCCAGGCGGAGCGCGAGCGTGAGGAGCTACGTCTGCAGACCGAAGCGCTCATCCGCGCGCAGGATAAGGTGACGCAGTGGATCCGCGAGCGCTGCTGGGACACCATGCTCACGCCGCGCGTTAAGCTCTTCGCCATCTTCAGCCACTACCAGGTACATTGAATCACTATCAAGTACATTGAGTTACTATCAGGTACGCCAGAGATCTTTCGCTCGTAACCACCTTTAGAGCGAAAATCGCAGTTTTTGTGTCGTGCGTGCAAGCAATTTTCGAGAGACCTCGACCATACATTAAGCCACTACTATATAGGTATGTCGAGCCAATGCCAGGTAAGTTGAGCCACTATCAGGTAAATTGACCTACTAGCCAGCTAGTACCAGCACCCGTTGCATGGGTTGGCTTGTCGCGTCGCGCGCGACGCGGTATAGATAGATATAGGTATAACTGACGCTATGCTAACTTTCCCAAACTGTCAAACTTGTATAAAAAACGGCAGCCATAATGCAGCCATTACGCACTAGAGACAAATTGTCTACGACCTCGCGTTATAGATATATTAAAAGACTGTACCATGCACGGGAGATAAATTATCTAGGTAGACGCGGTAAAACGCGCGACAAACGGGTTCATCGATGTGCCATGCAGCGTGTGCAGGTACAGTGGGGCAATGCCAGGCATTTAACTACCATTACTAGCGTATGGATCTGACACCACGAATAAATTCGCCATGAATTGACGCCACTTAATCATCAACGTATACAAATTGTTTCATATTCTAAATTCGAATTTCAAGGAATATCGTTCGTACAATTAAATACGTCATAATCTAGTCATCGTATTTGCGACACAATTTTTACTTTGTATAGCTTCTCTATACGCAGTAATAACAACTCACTGGTGTCAGGTATATTGAGCTACTAGCAGGTACATTAATCCACCGCCAAGTACATTGATCCATGGCCAAGTACTCTGAGCAAGTGTTTCTATTCTGACGATATCACAATCCTGTGTCATTCAAATTCCAGGTGGAGAACTACGCAGTGCTTCCTACGCAGCGCGACCTGTGGCCGGAGCTGCAGCAGACGGAAGCGCTGCGCAGCGTGGAGATGGAGAACGACGACGACCTGTTCAAGCCCTGGGAGGAGCCCGAGCAGCCGCGCGCCAGCGAGGAGCTGCAGCCGCAGTGAGTACATACACACTTGTAAATTCTAGACTTTTTAGGTACAGTCGCCAGCACATCAGGTTACCCACTTTTGTTGTAAACTAGCCCTTATTACAACTATATAAGATACCGCAGTGTTTACCTTGACGTGCTGTCGTCTGTACAACCAGGATCCATATTGAGCACCATGGTGGTCACCCCAAACAATATTTTTCTATTGTGTCTAGTTTCGTGGCAGTCAAACACTTATGTGTGTCTGACAAACATGTTAACCGACGGCTGTTTACATATAACGTGGCGACGATAGCGGTTTTCTGTCACAGCGGCGCCGTTACACTAGAATTTATATGAATTGGTGTGCAGCGATGACGTGGTGGTCCGTTTGCGTAATTGAAATTCCTATCCTTTAAATTGAATATCAAAACAGCCTAAGATTTTTTTTCCAAGAGATACATTCCAGGTAAACTAAGGGTACTACTAAGAGTAAGTTACTCCCAAATGACTGTTGTAAAGATATTTTAAGGGCCCTTAGTAGGTGAAAACGGCAAAATGGACTGTTATCTATGAGCTGTAATTGAAAATATTGAATGTTTTTCGCACTGAAATTTATTATATGTATTACAGAAAGTATGTGTGATGGGATGACTGTTTCCAAAACACGGTTCAAAAAATTTTGATCGATAAAAAAAAACCTGAAATCACATCTAAAATATCATATAAATGCTCATTACAACCGTATTGTACGATAATAATTCGTATCAATTCACAAATACATAGGTATTTACCTTCTCGATTTCGTGACTGTTTTAGATTTAGAAAATACTAAATATTTTCATTTAGTATTTTTAGGTTGGTGCATGTTGATTCCATACTAAACGCGGACACCTCACCTCACCCCACCGCAGGCGCGAATAGCTACGAAATCTGAATTTTCGCTGACCGCCTAACCCCCCTTAATGGTTTGTGGTGTAGCAATGATTGAACATCAGAAAGTGTATATCAAATTTAAAAAAAAGAATTTATTGCATTGTCAAAATACGTGACTCAATAATGTTACTCCTATTTTTAGAACCGGAAAATTAATGTTTTTCTTCATTTTATTTGCAGAGTGGTAGAAGAATCGATCCAATCAGTGAAGAACGAACCGCGCACCAGCGGCGAGAGCCACGTGGTGGACATGAGCTCGGCCGAGGAGGTGCCGGGGCAGCCCTACGTGCTGGCCGGCTCCACGGCGCACCGCTTCGTGGACATCCCGCCCTTCATGGTGCCGCAGACGCGCGCCTTCAGCTTCCTGCAGATGAACTGGCTGCAGCACACCGTCAAGGTACTCGTTGGACGGGGTAGTTCGTTGCGATATCGCTACCATGTACTTGGTTCTGGATTGGATTGGACGTCCACCGACAAGATAGATAGACGACCTTGTATAGACGCAGCCTGACGGATGCTGACTTGATGATAAGGCGTAACTGACGCTGTTACGCTATGGCCATTGCAATTGCAACAGTGTCGAAATATCGAAAAAAAAAACCCGCAACAAACTATTCTAAAGTTAGATGGGAGTGTAAACAACTTCAGAGTCGAAGCGGTATGTTTGTATCTTACAGAGAATTAGATATACCAAAGAAGGCACACCGGTTGTAAGCACGAATTAAGTGGGTAATACATTGCAGCTCAACGTGCAGAACATGCGGCTGTGGTTCAACAAGCGGTTCGACGAGCTCATGGGCCTGAAGCAGCGCGAGGTCGGCCTTGTGCAGGAGAGGAACGCGCGCCTCAGATTCATTATCGAGGGTCCTCTACACACCTCTATACTTTAGATAGGACACACTTTGAATGCACTTGGAGCGAGTTGATAGATATCACGATTAGTTTGTTGGTCCGCACGCACGACAGCCAAATATGATTCGTTTTTAGCAACATCGTAGCACAACGTCAGATGAAAGTGTGGCCTGATGTCAGGCAATATATTTGGTTAATATTTGGTAGCTAGATTCACGACGAGTTGATTTCCACACAGTAAAACATCTTAGGCCAATTAATTAAAATAGGTATTCTTGCGTGAACAGTTGTGTTTTTGAGGTAGAAAGGTTTGGAAAATGACATACTTGTTGCTATCGTATGAAGAACCATATTCTAAGTAGTTCACTGCACTGTTGTTTATGTAAAGACTTTGCGCTAGTAGTATCGTATACTTGTATACCTTTGGGTAGAAAGCCTTAAAATCATTTGTATTATTTATCTTTATTTTTTTATTGTGGTGTTCCAGAGCTGAACAAGCTGTCGGACCTGCGCGGCAGCTTCCATCACCTGGTGATCGAGATCAAGGACCCGCAGTGGCGCCAGGAGGAGCAGCCGCACAAGCTCATCAAGGTGGACCCTGAGGAGGTAATATTTATTCATTTATACTTTTTAGCCTTTTTTACAAAAAGTGGACTAAACGCCATATGGCATTTTCTACCAGTCATTCCTTTGGGTTAAGTAGAAATTAGTGTGGGTAAGGCGACAAAGAAATAAGAACTTGAGTAAATTTTTTTCGACTTGTTACGTTTCTACTACGTAACTATGTAGTACTAAGAAACAATTGTTATAAATTGCATTTGAACATTTCAAATTATTAGAGACGGGAACTGAACCACAGTGGCCGCAAATAATTCAGCTTCCTCACGTTTCTCGCGTACACGCTAGGTATTACTTGCGCAAATAACTCAGCGTATTAACACTATAAAACAAAATAAAATTAACTTTGGTTATTTCGTTCTACTCTGGTAATTCAAAACGTTTCTAACATAAATTTTAATATGTAATTCCAGTGCAGCATCGAGCCCTACATCAGCCCCAGCCAGATCGTCATCATCCCCCCGGAGGGCGGGCCCAAGGACGACTTCCGCGAGCGCGCGCTCATCGAGATGATGGACGGCGTGCTGGAGAAGCTGTGGCACGAGGAGATCAAGAAGCCCATCCCGATGCCGCAGTGCATGGTGCGTAGTGCGTACACGACATGGCGGCTGGTCGCATGCTAGTTTACAGCCCGTTATTCTTTGCTAGTCGAACATTGTAAACAATCTTTTTATAACATTTAAAAGTAATAAATAAATTGACTATTTTAAAAAATCTCGAGTGTTCAACGACGACTGGCCTATGTAGGTTGTGAGATTTGATATTATTATATTTTAAAATGAATTAGTTCATTAATAAGAAATATTAAGATTGTTTACAATATTGGACAAGCAAAGACAAACAGACTTTAGTCTCGAGCCATACGGTCGAAATCTCTGCCGCCTTACCACAAAAAAAAAAACGCTTACACAAACACGAAGGTACATGGCGCGTTTTTTTCCGATAAGTTTCGGCCATGGCGACCACGTCGACTCCAAATCAGGAGCGTGCTGTTGCACACAAAGGTGGTTTATCTTCGAGGCAAACTCTCGTGCGCAATAGGGGCACGCTAGTTTGCCGTTCACATAATTGTATGAAATGGCAGCAGGAGTGCTGCTTTTTAGCTGATCGTATACAGAAGTAGCTGATATAATATAATATCTAGTTGGAGGAAGAATTTGAACCCAGAATAGACCAGGCAAAAACAAACCTCGCGACCATCACATTGAACACAGTAACATTGTGATGCGTTCTGACTTTAAACTGCGCTCAGTTTTCAACCGCTTTGATGTGCTGTCACAGCACCTCAAACAATCTGTCGGTAGGCTAACAAGCTTAAATGCCTGGCCAAGTTATACGACTGTTGCGGTGTGCAGCACAAGTATTTCATATACATTCTTGTACTTGGCGGGCCCGTATTTAAATAGTTAAGCTTTATTGAAACAGGGTACGTGTTTTACTAAATTTTAATTACTTACCCTGTTTCTATTATGTAGTATTTAATTTGTTAGGTATCTTTCATTCGACATGATTAATCAAATATTCGTTAAAATGATTATTTATACTTCATTTGCATTGCTAAAACCAGTGCAGGGTGTATCTAACCACTTCGTGTATAACTTTCTAGCTAGAGAAAGACCCGGAGCACTTCAACGAGGACGACCTCCGGCTGGTGTTCGACTACGAGGCCAAGGTCAAGTTCCGCAACGAGGAGCGCGACAAGTACCGCAAGATGCTGCACGCGGAGTACGCCAAGCTGGCGCAGGTGCTCAACGAGGGCGTGGTCAAGTTCAACCATAAGGTACACGCGATTGAGTAAAAAAGTAAAAAAAACCGCACCAAAATTGGTTCAGCCAAACGCGAGATAATCGCGGACTTACTTACATACATGTGGGGCTCGGGTTTTGAATATAAGAAATGCACACGATTGGTTTAACTTTTGGTTTAAGCGTCTTCTACAATTAACACGTCTTTACGTTATTACATCCATTTAGTGTGAGGGTCCACTCCTTTCATGTCAATCATAACGTCAACTTCTGCATTCTTGGATCGATTCCTTATCTGACATAGTTGCTTTTTACAAGTGCAATTTACAATATTGAGCGACAAAACACTCTAAAAACTATATATTTCAAGGTGCACATGATATTTATAAATATTAATTTGTAGGTAAAGGAGATGTGGCTGACCAAGCTGCAGGTGGACTCGGTGATCGGGCAGGAGAACCTCAACCTCATGCGCCTGCGCCGCACCAACCTCGACCGCGTCGAGATGGCGGAGAAGCTCGAGGACATGAGGTATTTATTTATTTAGCACACAATGGGCCTCATTTATTTATTTAAAGGCTTTATGGCACTAATCCTAAAAAACTCTGGAATGTTATAAAAGAAGTTACGCATATAGTGAAAAATAAATCATCTAGTATTGAATTACTCAGTACCAAAGCTGAGCAGGACGATATCAATAAGGTTAACGAAAAAATATAGCTGACAAAATAAATCAAACTAATGGAGGACACCCGAATGCAAGTGGTACATCATTTTCGCAAAGTGGGCCACGACAAGACTCATTTGTATTTCTGGAAGTGGACGAAGGTGAAGTTGAGCAGACAATTAAATCCCTACGTAGTAATTGTGCTGCGGGCATTGATGGAATTTCGACAAACTTTCTTAAGCGGTATAAAAATTACTTAATCCCGCCTCTTGCATACATAGCAAACATAAGCATTAATACTGGTGTATTCCCTGACCTACTTAAGAAAGCTCTCATCCATCCAATTTATAAGGCTGGAGAACGTAACAGTGTGCAAAACTACCGACCTATATCTATACTGCCTGCAATGTCTAAGGTGTTGGAAAAGATAATTAACAAACGTCTTATAAATTATCTCGAAAAGAACAACCTGCTTTCGGATAGACAATTCGGGTTTCGAATTGGCCGATCCACAAATGAAGCGGTTCATGAACTCTCCAATCATATAGCTGACTCTTTGGATAGTGGCCTTAAGTGCGTAGCTGTATTTCTCGACCTGGCCAAGGCGTTTGATACTGTTTCGACCATCAAGCTTTGAGAAAAACTGGAACTTCTTGGTGTCAGGGATAAGCAATTAAATCTATTCCAAAGTTATCTCTCAAATAGAACACAGCGGGTTAAAATTGGGGAATACTACAGTACTGATTTAAGGGTGGAATGTGGTGTCCCACAGGGAAGTATTCTTGGGCCTACTCTTTTTACAGTTTATGTGAATGAGTTGTGCAATCTAAATCTAAATAATGGTAAAATTTTTGCCTTTGCCGATGATACAGCACTAGTGTTCTCTGCTAAAACATGGAAAGAGTCATTTAGGCTGGCACAAGCTGGACTTGATAGGGTTCTGAAATGGTTAGGCGCACACTTGTTATCCCTCAATGTCAGCAAAACCAAGTTTATAGCGTTCAGCATCAGAAAATCTAGTTCGATTGACCTGTCACATTTTACATTAATGGCACATCATCATACGTGCCTGAATAGAAAATCTTTAAGTTGCAACTGCCCACTCTTGGAAAGAACCTCATCAGTAACATATTTAGGGGTACTTATTGATGAGAGGTTAAATTTCACTTCACACATTGAATTACTTACTGGCCGTGTGCGTAAACTTATATACGTCTTCAAAATATTGCGTAAAATTGCCGATCCACTAGTGCTTAAGACAGTTTATTATGCATTATGTCAAAGTTTAATCACTTATTGCATTACTTCCTGGGGTGGTGCTTGTAAAAGTAACCTAATAAAATTGGAGCGTGCCCAAAGAGCAGTGTTAAAAGTTGCCACTGGTAAATCGTTTCTCTTCCCTACAAAGGATCTCTATGAATATTGTCAAGTGCTAACCGTAAGACAGTTGTTTTTGCTCCAAATTATTAGGAGACAACACTCTATTGCCCAATTACACTTACCGGCGCAGGCTAATCAACGTAGCAAGAGATATAATAGAATTCAGCAGTACAAATGTAGAACTGTGTTTGGAAAAAGATTCTTCAACTTCTTGGGTAGCTACATTTATAATAAAACTAATCGGTACATATCTCTTGATACTGTGAATACTTACGATTGCAAAGGATTAGTAACAAATTGGTTGATGAACTTATCGTATGAGGAAACAGAAAAATTGATAAAAACAATTACATAAATACAACAAATACATAACACACCTACACACACACACACACATACATACACACACACACACACACACACACACACAGGTGTAGAATAAGTATGCATGCTACAGTAATTTAATTTAAAAAAAATTGCACTGGGAAGACAGCTGGTGCTTATAGCACAGGATTTTCCTAAGTTAAGTGCCGGCTGCTCACTGTTAATTTGTGTTTCTAATGTACCTATACTATATATTTTCTAAAGTATTGTAACAAATTTTGATTATTGAAGAAAATAAAGATTATTATTATTATTGTATCTCTCCTGTGGGATATCACGGCCGAAGCCGGTCCTTTTGGAAGGCTTACCTGGGGATATAGATCCAACAGGAAGAGGCCCCTTTGAGATACTTTAATGTATTGGGATATGTACACCTAGCGGGTACTATCTCTGCCTGCACTATTGAGGAGATACAGCCAAAGACAGCACCTGCTAGGTGCAAGGACTATTGCAGATAAGATGGAGACTACGCCGGGACTATGGTGAGGAAATTGCTGGACTGGTTACTGGGATATTGATGAGACAACGGGACGCCTGCCATATCAAATGCCTCATCTAGATAATCACGGCAGACGGTGACTCGCCGCTCACTAAATGGGCCACCCATGAAAGGCATACCAGAAGGTAGCAAGGCAGCAACATTATTATTTTTATTATTATATACCGATTAAAACTAAAGTAATTTTATATTTCTCTTCTTAGTAGATGAGAGAGACTGCAATGATTTAGAAACGTCAAGTAACAAAAGTAAACAGCTGTCAGTTTCTCGGTTTTTTTGCGTGGTTTAGTATAATAGACAATTTAGTGGAGACCTCTTGATGCATCTACTAAAAATCGTTCTATTTAAAATATTACAATCATTCCTAAGAAAGAAAAAGTAAATTTTCGTAGATCCTACAATAGTCGGCACTGAGTGGCGCCCCCTGCAGGCGGCGGCCGCGTGCTCCGGCGGCGCGCCTCGCTGTACCGCGCAGTGCACCGACTCGCGCCCATGCGCACCGCGCGCCGCCGCACCACGTACGAATTATACGCCTTTTGCTAATGGCATAAACTTCTGGATTTTAAGTTTATGCATTAGAACTAAAAGAAAATTATGGTCCTAACCTTTTAAAATGTGGTGGAATATCACTGCTGTTGTTTTATTCGTACTTTTAAACCCCCGACGGATAAAGAGCGGAGTGTTATGAGTTTAACGTGTCTGTCAGTGTATTTGTGTACGTTGTCTGTGGTATCGTAACGCCCAGGCGGATGAACCGATTTTCGTTTAGTTTTTTTTCATCCCGAATGTTCTTAGCCATGTTTCATGAAAATCTGATCAGCCGTTTAAAGATCACCAGCGCTTTTCGTGTTTTTAATTGTCTGATCGATTCGAAATTTGATTCCGATGACATTGACAGTATATGCTAAGGTATCCATGACTCGATCGACAGTTTGAAGATCATCAGCTCTTTAATTGATTGATGAAGGAATCTAATTACCTTCCATAATGTCACCGTGCTACTTGCAAGATGACTTTAAATATGACGTGTAGGGGGGTGTTTTAAATTTGTAATTTTGCATTATTAACTGAGCGGATAAAACTGTTTATGAACATGTTTTACTCACCCACAGAGCGGAGATAGCCCGGTACGAGGCGGAAGTGGAGGTGCTGGCGCGCGAGCTGGGCGAGGTGCAGCTGCAGAGCGAGGAGTGCCAGGCCGCGCACGACGCGCTGGCCGCCAAGGACCGGCTCATGGAGCGCACCTTCAAGAACCACTTCGCGGACCTCTCGCCCATCATCGTGGAACAGTGCTATAAGGTGTTCAAGTATGTCACATTTGCTATTATTTTATTTATGGTTGTTTAGTGTTATGTCACTTTAGAAACATCTTTTGTATATAAAAACTGCTGCCTCGGTGGCGTAGCGTCATACCTTGCCTAACGCGGAGACTTTTTTTAAGTGCAATTATATAAAACAAACAACTTCTTAACTTACCAACAGGTCTCCTTTTCGTTTTAACTTAAAAATCACATTTTGAAAAAAAAATGAAATAACTACACCTGAAGCCTTTACTTAAACAACACAACATCGCGACCTAGCTCCCAATACCTAGATGGCGCTTTTCGCCAAATTTTTGTAGCACATGACATGTAAATTTCGATATTTAGGAAGCGACATGACTGACTATATCGGATACGAGATAGAGATTAAATCCCGTAGGATCTTAGTCTCCGACCATATAACACCCGATTGTCTGGACTTCCCTTTTTCTTTCTAATAGGTTGTTGGAAATACTCTTAACTTAACAAATTTCATAAAATTTACATTTGACGATGCGTTTGGTGTAGGTAGTGGTGAGCGCTCCTGACTACTATGCCGGCGGTTGCGGTTTCGAACACGAACATTTGTACCTAAGTCATGGATGTTTATATGTATTTAAGTATATATGGGAGACGCCCCCGTCATTATCGTTTTCTCAAAATTCCTTAGTTCTACTAAACCAAGACAATCGGTGTGTTGTCTGGCGCATATTTATTTATATTGACGTGACAACGTCTTATAAATTGGTTTGCCGGGTGACACTTCAAGAAACTGCGTTACGCTCCGCTCACGTTATGCGCTCACAATGAGAGCGAGTGAGAGGCACGCGTCCCTTCCACTCGGGCATGGTTAGCCCGCCTAAGAGCGAGAGAGACAGACATCAAAAGTCGTTGTCACGTAAACTTTACAGGCAACCAATTTTTTTTATATCTTTTTGTTTCAGAAAGCGTCCCAAGTGGGTCCAGCGCGGCACCACCACGGCCGCGGCGCTGCACGAGCTGGCGGCCAGCGTCCTCGCCTCGCACCGCCCTATCAACATGCACTACGATTGCATCGATTATTACAAGGGGTTAGTGGAGTATTAACTACTTACAACTTATTTATTTCACTGAGGCGTGATTTGTTAATAGTAAAAAAAGAATTTTGAATTAAGTACGGATAACAGCACGTCAAGGTAAACACTGCGGTATCTTATGCAGTTGTAATAAGGATTAGTTTTCAACAAAAGTGGGTAACCTAATATGCCGGTGACTGTGCAATATGGTTGATTTGAAAACGCCATTAATATAAGTTGGTGGATACTAATATTAAATGGCGTTTCTAAAACAGTTGTCTTATATTTTATCAGTCATAAAAAACGACTTAAAATATCAACTCTTAAATGTAGTATTAGCATAAAAGTGCTCCTCCACAGAAGCAGAGTTGACCAGAGGTCGTAAATCAAAGACTTTGCATAAAATACATGTTATGTTTGCTTGTCATATTTTGAGTAGTAAGTAGTAGATTTTGCTGTAGTGTCCCATTATTTTATTTAATAATAAACATGTTCTGTATGTTATTTTTGGATTTTGTCTTGTGACATAATATTATTTTTGCTTTATCAGTTAGCTTAGGTATAAGAAGGTAAAACTAGTTACATATATTGAAATCTGTGCATTGTTCTCATTTCTGTGTTATGATTTCCATGTGTATATTAAGTAGTTCCATTATTTTGGTGTGGTTCAGTTTAACAATCACCATTTTGTTCTGTTTTAGCCAGATCAAACTAATGTATTGAAACATAAATACAAAATCTAACAAAATGAGAAAATAATATTATTGGAACATCTCTCTATAGAAATATGTCAACTCTGAATAGTGTCAAAAAAACGTGTGTAATATGATGCAGTTGTCTCAGAATTAAGTAAATTTCAGTCGTTTAACTGAATAACTTAGAATAATTGTAATAAATTAGTGTTCCATCTCTAACAACATAATGTAAACTTGTTCAATTATTGTGTAAAATGTATCGTCGGTGAATTGTGCCCCCGCGCCGGCGGGGAGCCAAGGGACTCGAGTTTAATACTATATTTTATTTTATTTTTATTTTATTTTTACTTGTTGGAAAACAAACAGCAATAAGTTACATGTATAATGTTAACAGGAGTTTTAAAACTAATAAGCCTATCGAGTTTTCACTTATAGAACGTATCGTACATACATAGTAAAGATATACAACAATGTTATAGAAAGGTGATAACATCGTGCAATTAAATAAACTAGCCAATAAATTTCAAAGTACAATGCCAAGTATAATAAAAAAGTTAAATTCAAAATCTTTTATTTCAATTTAGGTCATGAAATGACACTTATGAACGTCAAATATAAAAATTAAAATAAATGTGCGAAACATGTCTCCTTATCTTTTGGGCCCTACCAGCGCTTCGAGACAGAACACAGACAATTAGGCAAGTGCTGAGAAGAAACGCCGGAACAAACTCAGTCACCACTAGCTGCCGTAAAATCAAAATCATCAAAGGTAAGTACATCAGTTGGTGCAGGCTGGACGGACCACACATTCGTGTCGTTTAGATAGTCTTGAACCTTATAATAGCCTTTAGACATAAGCGTGTTTTTAACGTGTTTCTTAAATTTATCAACCGGCAATTCGACAAGATTGTGTGGTATATTATTAAAGAATTTTATACAATTTCCCATGAACGAGTTACTAGTTTTAACTAATCTGAAGTTAGGAACGACAAGCTTGTGTTTATTTCTTGTGTTATATGGGTGAATGTCGCTTTTCTTCATGAAATTATCTAAATTTTTACGAACGTACATTATATTGTCAAAAATGTATTGAGGAGCCACAGTTAATATGTTGATTTTCTTAAAGACCTCTCTCAGGGAGTCACGAGGACTAAGTTTATAAATAGCACGAATGGCTCTTTTCTGCAAAATAAATATGGTTTCAATGTCTGTAGCAGAACCCCACAAGAGAAGACCGTAAGACATAATACTGTGGAAGTAACTGAAATATAAAAGCCTCGCCGTTTCAACATCAGTCAGATACCTAATTTTTCTAACTGCAAAGGCAGCTGAGCTTAGCCTCCCAGCTAGGTCTTCAATATGAGGTCCCCACTGTAATTTTGAGTCAAGTCTAATGCCCAGAAATACAGTGGAGTCCATTAAGACTAGATTATTACCATTTAGTACAATATTTGGTGTAAGTTGCTTTACATTAGGCAAAGTGAATTTTATACATTTAGTTTTACTAGCATTCAGTAACAAGTTATTAGTGGTGAACCAATTCAATACTTTGGAGAGAGTATTGTTTACTTCGTCAAAATTTTCTTCATGTCTTTTCATTTTAAAAATCAAAGAAGTATCATCAGCAAACAAAACTATCTCACAAAGATTTTTGGAATGAAATGGTAGGTCGTTTACATATATTAAGAAGAGTAAGGGCCCCAATATTGAGCCCTGGGGCACCCCCATTTGAAGGGGGGCACCGGAAGAGTAGGTACCATTTATGTTAACTGATTGTATTCTACCTGATAGGTATGAACTTAACAACCTAGATGCGTTTTCCGAGACACCATAGTGTTCCAACTTAATGAGCAGTGTTTGATGGTCTACACAATCAAACGCCTTTGATAAATCACAGAATACACCTACAGCATCATGTTTGTCTTCAAAAGCATCAAGAATGTGTCTGATGAGTGCTACCCCAGCATCAGTTGTATTTCTACCTTTAGAGAACCCAAACTGTTTTTCGTGTAGTAAATTATTTAGTTTAAAATGGGAAAGTAATTGATTAAAAATGAGTTTTTCAAAAATTTTACTTATTGTGGGTAATATTGAAATTGGCCTAAAATTGCTGGGGTCACTTTTGTCTCCTGATTTAAATAAAGGTACAACCTTACTATGTTTCAATAAATTTGGAAACTGATTTTGATCAATACATTCATTAAAGATATAAGATAAGTAAGGAGCTATTAGAGGTATAATGGGTTTTATTGTGTCTATTGATATACCCGATTTATCCTCTGTTTTCTTTTGTTTTAGTTCTTTGAATGTTTTTATGATGTCTAAAGGACCAATATGTCTGAATTTAAAAGAGGACTCGCACCTATCAACACTCGAAACTAGGAATATTACAGAAATAATCCTCAAAAGCGTTTGCTACCTCATCATCAGATTTAATAAGTTTGTTATTTATTTCTAGACTAAATTTGTTATCATGAGATTTAGTTTTACATGTTTCTTTATTTATAATATTCCAAGTTTCTTTGATCTTATTACTAGACTTTTTAATTTTATCGCGTATGTAATTCGACTTTGCTACATAGCAAACTCTTTTGAAAATTTTTGAGTACCTCTTAACGTACTCATGAAACGATGGATCCTTTCTATATGCTTTTTTGTTATACAATTCAAACATTTTTTTCCTACTTGTATAAATTCCTTGAGTAGCCCAGTCACTGAATTTCGGTTTACAGTTATTAATAACTATTTTCTTTTGAGGGAAAATAATATCAAATTGTTTTTTGATTACCTGAAATAATTGATCATACAATTCACTAGCATTTTGTTTATCAAAAGGTATAAACGGTAGTTTATCACTTATAAGGTTTTTAAATTTGTCCTTACGAGATGCAGTGACCGGCCTGCATTTTATTTCAAGACGGGGTGAAATTAAACGGTTCTGTAGTGCAACTATCTGCCCGCAATGATCCGATTTTACAAAATTAATAATAGATTGTTTGATGATTTTACAGTTACAAAAAATATTATCTAAGCAAGTAGCTGTTGTAGGAGTTACTCTAGTGGGCTCAGCAAATAATAAAGAAATACCAAGAATAAAGTCATACCAAGCCAGAAATATTTTATGTCTAATCAAAAAAGTTTGAGCTAACATGTTTTTTAAAATGATTTGGTCTCGCAGTAAACAAGTCTATATATTGAGTATAGTTTTTATTAAAATCAGTCGCCACTCTATTAAAGAAAATATCTATATGCCTCTTTATTTTCAAGGGAATCGACAGGAACACTAATACCTACATAAAAAATATAAAATATGTGTTTCCTAATTATTTGTTTGTATTAACGCTATTTGAAAATGTAAAACCAAGATAACGAATATGTATTCTATATTATTACAAAAACAAAAACATACACGCGCTTCCCGACCCAAATAATAAATATTTGTATATGTCTCCAGCGTGGAGCAACTGGACCAGATCAGCAACATGCCGCCCGTGATGGACGAGGCGCTGTGGGCCACCATGTGCCGCCTGCGCCGCGCCAAGATCGAGAACGAGATACGGGTACACATTACAAATATTATTGAAATATATAGTAACTAAATATTTCTATAATATTTTTTTATATTTTTTACATAGTTACAGAAAAACCGTAAGTCTGAATGAACTACAAGCGTCTGTCTGACTTGCAATTTTTAAGGGCATGTGCATATTGAGCCATTGTACGATTTCATCGCACATTAATATAAATATTATATAATATATAAATATGCGCCAGACAACACACATTGTCTGGTTTCGTAATAAGGAATTTTCTTCCTTGTGTTACGAAGTACCAAATACAAATACAAATACAATTCTTTATTTGCCAGAATACATTATATACAATTTACAGACAACAGACACCAGACAACGATTCTGACGGCGGCGTCTCCCATAAATACTTAAATACATATAACATCCATGACTTAGTTACAAATGTTCGTGCTCATCACACAAACATTTGCCCCTTGCGGGATTCGAACCCGCGACGGCCGCCGTAATAGTCAGGAGCGCTAACCAATACACCAAACGCGTCGTCACATTGCACATTGCGACCTCAATTTATTTGTATCTATCAAGAAAGTGTATGGGCGTCCAGGAACCCATACAACCACACACACAGTTACAAGCTATGAAAATCGCCTGCGCTCACTACGTCACACCACTCAAATTTTGTCGCTTACATTACGCGCATTCTCTACTAAAATACAATATCTTATAACTAAAATAGTAACGGCGACTATAGGTAGACCGCTTCATTAAGACCTCGCCTGCGGGGAGACGAGAGCGCGGTTAGTGAGCGGCGCGGGCGGGTGTATCTGCGCCGCCCGCACCCCTCGCTATCGCCTCCCCCCACGCCCCGCCGCCCCGCAGGCGAAGTCTCAATGAAGCGGTTTACCTATAGTAGCGGCCATGAAACCAATTGTGGCTGTGATTGATAGCCACATGTAGTGGATTGACTGTGCCGCTCAAAGTGCGCTTGCTTTTAGTCTTCTGAAGATAAGAAGTATGCACAAAGTATCTTCCCTTGTCCGTCGCGTTTCCGCTTTAGTGAAAGTTCGTCTTTCACTGAGAGAAGTGTATAGTCTTGAGCCCTATTTTTGAATCACTCGCGTCAAGATGACGCGTGATATTCAATGTTTAAAGTCGAATTTTGGAATGAAGACCAGTTGTAATCTACACAAAAAGGATTTGAAAAATCATTGCTCAATTTTGTGAGTACTCATTTCTAGATTTTGAGTGATTTCCGTTGATTTTTTATGTTTTCGAACGAAAATCACACGCCATATCCAAGCGAGTGATTCAAAAATAGAGGCCCTGGGCTTACAAAACCTTTCCTCCTAAAGAAAGTGATACTCTTCACACAGATGCGAGCGCTAGTCCAGGAGATGGCGTACGTGGACAGCGCGCTAGTGAGCTGGAACAAGGCGGTCCAAGCGCGCCGCGCGCATCTCGCGCACACGCACGCGCGCATCCTGCAGCACCGCGACACCGTCGAGCTGCTGGCCAGGAACAAGACCATACAGGTGCAAGACTCGTTCATTATGTTATCTGTGCTGAGGCATTCATAGATAACATTTTAACACTGTCTAATAAAAGTATAAAGGGTCTGTACCCACCGCACCGCCGTACCTTACCATGACCGCGCTAGGACTAGACACTAGACACGAAAAGCAACACGATACACTCTACCATACCAACTGAACGGGTCTACAGCTTTCTGTCTCACCGATATATAGAGTAAGAGCGTATATGCATGACACGCGACGATGTTGGTGGGGGACGGAACGCTCTAGTGGGAACAGTGGCATAGTTTTCAATACAAATAATATTTTTTCGCCTGACACGTTCCTTACTCGGTCATGGTATGCTACGCTGTAGTAGGAAGAAATCTTAAATGGCCAGCGCGTGGAAAAGTTAAACAAAGGTGATATAATATGTATATGCGCCAAACAACACACCAATTCTGGTTTGGAAGTAAACAATTTTCTTTCTTGGGTTACGAAGCACCAGACAACGATTATGACGGGGTCGTCTCTCCTAAATACTTAATACATATAACATAACAATCTCTCTGCATGACCTAAAGGTATGTCTGGGATAGAATGCTTTTAGCATTAAGTCCACCTTTTATTTGTGCAATAATGTTATAAAAAAATAAATCAAAATCATCCGTAACTTAGTTAAAAAAAAAACATTTACAATATTCGACAAGAAAAAAAACGGTCTTTAAATATACACATCCATCCTATAATTATGTTCCTAAAAACTTCACCTTCAGGCTAGAACTATCAACTGGAGCCTGACGGAGGCTTACACATTCTAATTCGGTTCCAGCTGGTGCTGCCGGCGGGGCAGGTGGAGATCACGACGACGGGGCACATGGAGGACTACGAGGACGCCACGCTCATCCTCAGGGAGGACATCGAGAAGATCAACAACCTCATACTGGTAATATATTCATATCGCCGACGCGTTTGGTGTATTGGTTAGCGCTCCTGACTATTACGCCGGCCGTCGCGGGTTCGAATCCCGCAGGGGGCAAATGTTTGTGTGATGAGCACGAACATTTGTACCTTTGTCATGGATGTTATATGTATTTAAGTATTTATGGGAGACGCCCCCATCATAATCGTTGTCTGGTACTTCGTAACACAAGGAAGAAAATTCCTTACCACGAAACCAGACAATTGGTGTGTTGTCTGGCGCATATTCATTTATTATTCATGTCGTATTCACATATTAATGGAAAATCATGTCGAGTGTGAAATTTACCAATGATGTTTTAAATTACGCTTGTCAGACAGACAGCCACTGTCAGACAAGAAATTGAACCATGTGTCTCACGCTATCCGCTAAATTCAACGGGCTTAACATTGTGTCCGTGGCCGAGTTGTATAGGCATACGCCCGGATAGCGTAAGTCATAGGGTGAGACGTTAACACTTACCAAGATGAAATAATTCTCTAGTCAAAATTGCCTATATTTCCATGTTAAAATGTCCTGACTCGAAGCACGAATCTGAAGTATGTAACTGAATTATTCATACCTTACAGAAAGTAGGCGCACTGAAGCTGAAAATGATGCGCAAGCAGATGGACTTCCGCAAGGGCATCCTATCCAAGGAGTGGGAGCACGCGCAGATGAAGATGAAGCTGCGCCACATGCAGCAGGAGCTCTACTCGTACCAGCGGCTCAAGGTCAATCATATAAAAAATTATGAACTTCTTGACCCACTAAATATAGTAAATAATTTTTGCCACTAGAACGTATAATCGGGGCTTTTTTTATAGTATCTAGGCAGACATTTGGCCACAATCTCACTTAATGGTAAGTGATGATGTGGCCTAGGATGGATCATGCCTGACTTATAATAGCCTATTCACTCTTTTCTTGAATTCGCCAAATTATAATGTCTAGGAAACACTTCAGCCGGCAGCGAATTCCACTCCCTAGCCGTGCGTGAGAAATGTAGATCGAAATAGGTTTCGATAATCAGCAATTAAGTTTGCAGCTTAATCGTGAGGCAATAATAGACATAGGAATATGTAGGTAGCGCACAGCTATATCAATAAGTGCAAGCGATATCACGGCACTGACACGACTCAGTTGATATCAGTTGATCATGCATCGGCAAACAGTTGCTAATTTGGTGCCGTCATCATGCCGACGTCACATCAACGGCATATGTAGCCTTTTGTCGGTGGCTTCCGTTATTTATGCTGGTAGAAAACCGCCGTTTGGTGTCCCTAAGGATTTTGACAAGTTGTACTTACTCGTATAAGAAAATGTTCCCGGTACAAAAACTACATCTTATTACAAAATCAATTTTCGTCCCTAGATCCCTAAAGAACTCCAGCTGTATCTGAAAAATAAAACACTGGGCTACACGGACGAGCAGGACTACGTGCGCATGGAGAAGGAGATGGAGGCGTCCAAGATGTCCGTCAACAAGGTGCTCGCCGAGCAGATCCGCCGCGTCGAGGAGATCGAGGTACTGCTCCGTGTCACAGCTCCTAACCGAACTACTACTATTTGTAACAGCTACTGCTGTACCTGAGCAACAAGTCGCTGGGCTACACGGACGAGCAGGACAATGTGCAAGCGAGGACACAGTCTCTCCGTAATCGCATAAATCGTTCGATACGCCGCACAATGCCCCGCGTCTATGTTAAAGGTCTGGGCACACTACACTGTTTGTATCTATGAGCGTATCAGACACGAAAAGCAACTCGATATGCTCAACTATGCCCACTGAACGGATCTACAGCGTTCTATCTCACCGTTATATGGAAGGAGAGCAAGAGCACGTATTTTGCCGGTGCTGACACGCTCCGTGCATGGCACGCGACGGTGTTGGTCGGAGACGGAACGGTCTAGTAGGAAAGGTATCATATAGTTTAGAATACAAAGCATATTTTTTTGCCTGACACGTTCCTAGCATGGTATCATACGGTGAAGTAGGCAGAAACCTTTATATGGTCTTGTGCAGGTGTAACATACGTGATCAGAGCTTAATGTTACTCATTTCCCTATATTGTTCCAGCTGAAAGTGAACAAGGTGACAGCGCTGACGTCGGCGCTGGAGAAGCTGATCTTGTCGCTGAACGTGAAGGTGTCCGAGAAGCGGCTGAACGAGGACCCGCTCGAGCCCATCCGTGTCCGCCGCGTCTTCAAGCGCAGGTACTATCGAGGTCACATCTGCCTAACCACCTTGAGAGCCAAAATAGCTTGCACCGTACGTTGTCTTTTGTATGCAGTGACACTCGTTTTTCGTGTCGCGGGTGTAAGCGATTTTCTTTAGAAAATTGTTTAGGCGGCAGAGACCTTGACCTTACACTTCTGATAAGTACCTCTCATCTTTTTAAAACTTCAGCTTCTTCCATCATCGGTGGATCAAACGAAGGCTTACGTATCATCACTATGTTTTTGATATTCCACCTGCCTTTACATAGCGCATCGCTAACTCTTCTAATGCGTTGCAAGCTAGGTAGTGGAACTCGCTGCCCGCTAAGGACTATAACATGGGCCTCTTCTAGGCAAGGGTGATTGAGGTGCGTGCTGCTAAGCATACGTACACCCTAAATCGCATCTACACCTCTACATCAGTTGCAATTGTTGTCAAATATCTGCTTCGACATAATAATAAACTCATCTTTTTACTGGCTTGCTGGGTACTGAGCTAATATTCTCATGAGCTCATGTTCTTCTTGCCAGGATGGAGATCCTAGTGATGCGCAGCCAGCTGATCCGCGAAGTGCAGGCGAACCACACCAGCATCGTGCTGCTGCAGACCGAGCTCGAGCTACTGCGCCTCAAGACCTACCCCACGCTGGCCAGCTTCCGCACTTTCAACTGAGAATAGATCACTTTCGACTGACACACGATTAAGATGATTCAGTGATGAAACTACGTTCATTTACAAGGCAGCGTTCTAGAATAATTAGTTAGTGTTTAGTTTACTTAGTTATTTTATACGTTAAAAATAGTGTGTAACGAAGAATGAATTCTGGCTACCGCCAACTTTAAATTAGTTTCATGAATAAACGTGGTGAAAGAAACTTAAATCTATTTTCTGTTCATAAAACAAACAGTCAGTTACAAAAGTTTTATTTCCCATAAACAATTCTACAAGTATTGATAAAACACGTGTCGTTATTATAATGGTAACATTGACAAAGTCACACAGATGTAGTCTATAGTAAATATAATGTTATGAAATATTTTAACTATTTTTAATATTGAACTTCCAGCTTGCTGATAGCAATATAATGCTTAATATAATATGGTTTACAAAACGGCACTGGATCCAAAGAGCTATTTCCCGCGATTGCGGCAGGGGCTAATGAAAAGTACGCCCTGAGATCTTAGCTTAATAACGGTAATAACAGTACTACTCGTAAATCAATCACACAGTTACTTTACACGGTGTTAAACCAAGTTGTACAATTGATAACGATCGGGAATGAGTGCGCGCGCAATGTACAGTCGCGTACAAACGAATCATAGTTGCGTACGATGTAAGCGCGTAAAACAAATTAATGCTACTTAAGTACTAAAGTCAATATTTTAAGCCTAAAAATATTTTGCT